>PJAB01001156.1:0-16806 GCA_002887195.1 Chrysochromulina parva
CGAGGAGGACGAACCGCCGCGAGCGGAGGCCGTGGTGGGGCGCGCGATGAGCGCAGTCGCCACTATCTCGGTTGGCGTTG
Organism: Chrysochromulina parva; assembly: GCA_002887195.1. Taxonomy (NCBI): domain Eukaryota; phylum Haptophyta; order Prymnesiales; family Chrysochromulinaceae; genus Chrysochromulina; species Chrysochromulina parva. Next base: position 81 of record PJAB01001156.1, read on the forward strand.
AGAGCGTAGCGATCGGCAGTACGTAAATGTGAGAACAAGTGGGGTGCGCTCACTACGGCGCGAAAGAATTGGGGCACCCGCGCGGGCCTTCTCACTGGACCACCCCTCGCGCCTCCGGATCGTCAGCCTCGAGCCTCGACACCGCACGCAGAGCGAACACCCAGCTTGCACGACCTTGAGATGCCCTCAAAGAAGTCGCCCAAAGGCAAAGCAGGCAGTCTCTCGCGTTCGGTGCGGAACATGTTCAGTAGCGCGCCAGCTGAAGCAGAACCAGTCGCGCCACCGCCACCGATGGCGCGGCGGAGAAGCTCTATTGTGGATGCACTAGCCGACAAAGTCCGCGAGAAAGTGGGTGGCAAACGCGAAAAGTGGAAGGAGAGTCACGTCGGCGCGTCTACCAACCTCAAGGCCGGGCGCGGGCATGCGAAGCACGCCGAACTGAATAGGTCCATGCGGCATCTCTTGAAGATCCAAAAGGAGCGTGTCGAGTTTCCATCTTCGTACTTTTTCGAGGAGTCGGAGCAACTTGAGGCATTCGCCGCTAAACTTGAGAAGTCGGTGGAAGAGATCGGCGACGACCTCGAGGCCAAGATTGGAAGGGGGCTCGAAGCACTCGGCATTTCAGGCAAGAACACCTCGAAGATGCTCGCTCGTGATGAGGCCTTCCTAGCATGGGACACGAACAAGGATGAGAAAATCTCCAAGATGGAGTGGCGCGTGCACATTCGGAAGCTGCCCGGCTGCCAGAACGACAGCATCCATAAGATCGATGAGCTTTTTGACAAATTCGACTTGAACAAAAGTGGATTCATCAATGCGGAGGAGCTCGAGCCAGCGCTCGCAGCGTGGCGCAAGCACACCGAGGACATCGAAACCGAGGCGGCCGAGATCCGCAACCGCTGCTCGGAGCTGCGGACAGTGGCCAAGGAGATTCGGCGAGTGGCGCGGATCACCGCGGAGCTCGAGGCTGAAGACGCCAAGCTCGCACTGATGAAGGGGAACGAGCCTACCTTGCAGAGCCGGATCGGCAAAGTACTCACCCTGCGGAACAAGAAGTTGGCTGACATTTCCCCGTCGAATGTGCAAGGCGGCTGGGACACGGACGGCAACGGCAAGGTCGACAAGCTCGAGTTCCGTTTTCACGTGCGCGCGCTCGGATCGGGCTTGCAGGCCGCCTCGGACGCTGAGCTTGATGATCTGTTCACGTCACTGGACTCGGATGGCAGCAAGGAGCTCGAGATGAAGGAGCTGCAAAGTGCGCTCCTAATGTGGCAATCGGCGGCAGCGAAGCACGTGGCGGACCTCGAGGAGCAAGTCGTCGTTGTGAAGGCGATGGTGAAGCCAGTCAGGGAGGCGCAGGAAAGGGCAACGATCTTGATCGACAATGTGGACATGGACGGATACGGCTTCGGAGAGGATTCCCACGATTGCTAATCACAAGAGTGCGGCTACCTAGCCTGAGCATTGTTTGATCATGCATGTCCATGTGAGTGAGGAGTGCACGTCGTTCCAGAGGGAGCACGGACGTTTTGGTCTCGTTCCACTTAGGGATCTTCGGAGAAACGACAAACGTAGGGAGAACCGGAGAAAAGTAGGGTTGGGCCAGTTTTTCGTGGTCCGGACTACTGATAATAAAGCGGTTCAGACCAGGGAAAACGAGTGGTGCTGAACTCCAGGGTTGGTGCTGCTTTTTCCACTATGTAGAAACACCATAGCGCATAGGGTAATTACCTGAGTGTTGAAACCCTCCCCCAAGGTCAAAATCTCGCGCCGATTTTCACCGCGCCGCCGAGCTCGACGAAAGCGCGAATGCGATGGTTCACAACACACTACGAAGCGTGCTCGAGGAGCTCTACAGAGCGTTCCGCGACTCGGGGGAGGCCACGTTTGGCAACTGGTTCTTCCAGAACGGCGGCTGCCACCATTTCGTGCATTTCGTCTACGTGTAACTCTGTATTATCATTCTAAGCCCTGATTAAAATGCTGTTCGTTCTTGCGCTCGTCGCCGCCGTGGGGTACATGTTCCTCACTAAGCAAACGATCGAGGCGAACATCACCGATCAAGTCAATGAATACCTCGCTCAGCAGCAAACGTTTACACACCTCGGCGTTCAAGACTCGTCAGACGCCGAGATCAAGAGGAGATTTAAAAGAGAGTGGGCTCGAAGTGTGGACCGGAGGACTTCAACGCGATTGCGGCCCCCGTGCTGGCTTTTTTCCCATGCTAGTGGAACGATAATAAAAAAGAGAAAAAGAGGGGAGAAAGAGGGGAAAGATTGAACGTTAGATGGGCTTTGGGCTACCGCATGCACAGAGGCCATTCACGCGCGCGCAGCGCAGCGCGCACGCGAACGCGAACGCGTTTGCGCGCGCATACATGCGTGCGCATCGTGCGGGCTCGCACCTCGCAGCACGAGCAGCCAGATTTGCGGTTTTGCGCGTGACGTCCGAGCACCGAGGCAGCCCAGATGACATTGCCCGTCTTGCTCTTCGACGTCAACGATCTGTAACAGGGGACCGTCCCCTCTATTTTGTATCTCGATGTATCGTGGTCCTTCACTATTATGATCGAGCGTTCGTTTATGAGTGTTGAGTCCACTAATGACTAAAAACCGGGGGCGCTTACCTGTCAGTGTCACCTCTGTCACTCCGGCCTCGCAGACGCAAAGCTGCACCATTTGCTGATCACCCACCAATCACGACCGCATTACGGTCGAGGTGCATGTGATCGGCCAATGGGGCATGCGTATGGGTTGAGTGAGTGAACTCGTCGACGTGCACTCGAGCGGACCTGCGGGTATCCCATGGCGACGCAGCGCTGCGTGCACATCCTCTACCGATTATCGCAGCGCTGCGCTGGAGGCTCGCCGGCTGCCGTGCTGGCCGCCTCGGCTCGGCCACGGCTGTCTTGCGCTTGCGTGATGCAAGCGCGGGGACCGTGCGAGGCGTCAAGACGACGCGCGAAGATCGCGCCGCATGCCTCTGACGGCCCGCTGACCAATCGCCGAGCATGGTCGCAGCCGCCAAACGACCTGCCGGGGCAAGGTGGCCCGCTGAGCACCTGCCAGCCGCCATGGCAGCACCTAGGCGCTCGTGATCACGGCCACCGCTGCCGCTTGACCACCGCCCTGCTCATCCCGGCGACCGCCTCCGGGCCGCTTTCTGTTGCTCAAAGCCTGCACACGGGTTTAGGAAGCACGCTGTGTCAGCGATGGGTGGATTGTGCAAGGCGAGCGAGCACAGCAGGACGGTGGCTCGCTCAACGGGGACAGGCCGCTTGCTTGCTGTCCTTGGCTCCTGCCGTTCTGGCCATGACGGGCGCTGACAGCCATGAGGAAGCGCACTAAAAGCCGCTCGAATGGTCGTGAAAAAGCCGTGAAGGAGGAACTAAAAGCCTCGCGGCAGTAGGGAAATCCACTAAAAGCCTCACTAAAAGCTCCACTAGCACCGTCCAAAAATCCCCGTGCTTGGGGGTCTGGAGTGCGTGCGCGTTGTGTGTTTCACAGCAGCAGCACTTCAACGCGAAGCCCCGCGCGCAACAGCAACTCAAGACGGCTGAGAGAGAGTTCTCAAGTAAATGTCGGGCAAGAAACGCAACCACAACGGTGAAGAGGCCACCAGCGCCGACGGCGCGCCGCTTTCCGCCGAATTTTATTTCCCGCTCGCGCAAGCTCAGCAGGCTAAAGAGCATCTTCGAACATATGGAGTCGTTGTGGTACAAGGTGCATTGCCAGCTGAAGAAGCACGTGTTGCCCTGCATGCAATTCAGAACTGGCTTGCAGAGTGGACTAGCAAGGGAGGATGTCCTAACGGCAATGGCCTAGTGGCGGCAGGAGGTGCAGGTCAATGCGAAGGAGCTTGGCGTGCGCGAGGAGCCACTGGTGTGCAAGACGTGTTTGCAAACATATGGAATGTGCCTCGACATGATGCGCTGCTTACCTCCATGGATGCACTGATCTTGTGGCGGGAGCGGACACAAGGAGTCTCGCTGCATCGAGACCGGCCAGATTCCTTGTATCTCGAATCCGGGTCGCTCTCGAGCGTGCCTCGACCCGACGGCCTCGGCGTCCGGCCCATCGAGCCCATCCGATTGGTCCAGAGCCTTTGCGTCTTAACAAAGAGCACAGCTGAGACGGGCGGCTTCATCTGCTGCCCTGGGGAGAACTTTGATCGCAGAGACGACCTACCATGGAAGCGAGTCCACGCTCAGCCTGGAGATCTCATTTGTTGGGACTCTGGATGCCGTCACGGATCCAAACCTCCGGCGCCAGTCAATCCGCCGCCAGTCACCGACATGGATCGGGCTGCACGGCGCCAGCGGCTGCCAGTCGGACCGGTCCAGCCGGTGCGTGTCGCCGTGCCCATTTGCATGGTCCCCAAGAGCTGGGTGAAGCAGGATTTGCTACCGATGCGGCGCACACTCTTCGAGAGTGGAGGCTCGGCCAATCACGACTCTTGGTCTGTGGACCTATTCGTGCGACACCCGGCCCCACCCACGCGATCCAGGGCGGCGCCAGATCAGGCAGATTGGTGGACCGCGAACATGGGGAGCGTGTTTAGCTGATCAGAAGCAACAAGTCGGTCGACAGTCGACACGAGTCACGATTTATCCAACAAGCGACTTGTTGCTTTGACTGTGTGGCACCGTGCTGCTCATGTACGAGGAGGGAGGGGGCTTCACTTTCGAGCTCGGGGAGTGGACGGGCCGTGACGGGTGCTACAACCGAATTGGGCAGGTCCTAGACGACGTACCACGGGCCATGGCCTCGCTACGTGCTCACGGTCTTTTGGCAATCGTAGGCGAGGGCGGCTACGTCAAACTCTTCTCCCCCGCCCCTCGTTGTGCGACGTTGCGGCCTTCGTGACGTGGCCTTCGTGACGTGGCAGCAAAGGGAGGACCAAAGGCCTTCGTGACGTGGCAGCAAAGGGAGGACCAGAGGCCTTCGTGACGTGGCAGCAAAGGGAGGACCAGAGGCCTTCGTGACGTGGCCGGAGAGCGTGGCCCGGAGAGCGCACTCACCGCTTGGATCACATCCCAAAGAAGGGCGACGCGACACATGCCAGTGAGGGCTCGGACTCGGACGACGACGTGCCGACCTGCACAGCCAGAGCCATGGCGGTGGGCGACGAACTCGTTCTCCAGAACCCCATGCCATCGAGCATCGTCGGAGCGACGCTGGAAGCACGTGCCCCTTCCGTGTGTGGTCAACCAGCAAGAGGTGGATAGCAATCTGCTCGTACTGTGGCAGCGACGAGCCAACTGTCAACAGCCAAGAGACTTTCGAGTTTCGATTTGTGTTTCATTGTTCGACTTTCGATTTGTGTTTCATCGCCTTCCCTGCCACCGCCGTCGCCGCCGTCGTCACTTGCGCCGCCGCCGCGTGCGCCGCCGCCACTTGCGCCGCCTTCGTCGCTAAGGTCAGCATTGGAGCACGCAGCGGCAGGTTCATCGGCCTGTAAGACCCGCTCTCAGCCCGCAGCACGCCCGAGCTGCCTCGGCGTATCGGCACGGCCGTGCGTGCAGCACGCTGCGCGTCGTGCACGCCAAGCTAGCGATGGCAAAATGCCCTGATGGTGGCACGCCGAGGCGCGCGTCGAGGGGTGCACCGACCGCTAACCGACCGCACGGTCTACACGGCGCGTCGCGCACGGCCACCACCTGCGCCTCATCTCGCTCGCCGCCGTGATCGGCGCGGGCGCTCCCCGTCACCATCGTGGGCAAAAGCGCAAAACCTTCACACACAAAGTTGCACGGTTGTCACGGTTGTCGGTCGCGTCTTTTTCGTTTTCAAGAGGATCTTCCTAACGTTCACTTCAAAAACGCCAGACCCACTTCACAGACAATTGCCACCACCTCTTTCTTCACGCACCACCTGCGCCACCTCTCGCTCGCCGCCGTGATCGGCGCGGCGCTCCCCATCGCCATACTGTGGGCGAAATGCCAAAGACCCGACCCAAGAGCGCAACACCTCTGACCACCATCGTGGTCCGTAACACGCGGTGCATACAGCAGATGGTCTCCCTGGCAGAAGCCCCAGGCGTTTCCAATGTCCGATACTGGGATGCTGCGGCGACGGCTTGGGAAGACATCCAAGACACGTTCATTTGTGATACTTCAGGCGTCATAAAGAAAGCGCTGAACGCTCACATTGGCAAGTCCGACGAGCTCATCGATTTTGGATGCGGAGGCGGGCGCTACCTTAAGTTCGTCTCGCCTCGCTGCTGCCACGTGCTCGGCTTGGACATTTCCGCTGCTTTGCTGGACTTGGCACGCAAGGACGTGGTCGAGAATCACAAGCTGCAGAACGTGGACTTACAGGTGGCTGACCTCGGGGCCAACGGCTCGGTGAAACGCCTCGGACTGCCGGCGTGCGATGTTGGGTTGTGCATGAATGTGCTTTTGAGCCCTGAGGCCACGACCATCTCCAACATCATGGCAGTCATGGGGGCCTCGGTGCGGCCGGGCGGCAAGCTCGTGCTGCTTGTCCCGGCGGTCGCATCCGCGCTCAACATCAGCGCGACGCACGTCAAGTGGGTTAAGGAACGCCGCCGGCGCGGCTATGAGCGCGACGACGACGAAGAGGCGGCCGAGGCGTCGTGTCCATCGGACGAGCACCGCGGCGTCTTCCAGCGCTGGGGCGTGCGCACTCAGCATTATCGGCTGGCCGACATCAAAAGGCTGCTCGCCGAGTGTGGGTTCACGCGGGTCCTTTCGGCAGAGCGCGTCGAGTACTCCTGGTCCACCGAATTTTCTGCGCCTTCCCGTTGGCTTGATCGCGACAGTTCGATCCAGAAGCCGTTTGATTGGCTGGTGATCGCACTTCGCGACCTTAGTGCCGCGTCCTTAGTGGGCGCCAACGTCGCTGACGCCGCGTCCATAGTGCCGCCGGGGGCTCCAAGGCACGCTTGGAAACTCGCAGGCGCGGCAGTGGCGGCCGGCGAAGCTTGCAGCTCCGCGTGCGTGCACAGCTCGAGCGCGAACGCTCGAGGCCACGATCACGGAGCTCAAGGCGGCTCACGCTCGATGCCGCCGCCATCGGCTCTCGACGAGCCGTCCTCAACGCTTGCCTCGACGCTCGATGAGTCTCTGACTTCACCGCTGAATTCACAGTTCGAGTCGACGGAGGCTCCTATTCCCGCCCCTGCTGCTGCTGTGGCGGTGCCAATCCTCAGACGTGCTCCGCCCGTGGCGCCGCCCGCGCGCCTCGCATTGGCTCTCGTCGATCGTATGGGGATGAATATGCTCATTGAAAGAACAGCACCCAAGGCACCGCCGATACGAATGCCCAAAGGTGGCACCTTTCGCACGGTGGCAGTGGTGCCGCCGCCGAGGCCCGCAAGTGCTGCTGCTGCTGCAGCTGCTGCTCGGGTGGTGCCGAGTCCGAGCCTGCTGCTGGTAGCAACACCTCACTCCAACTTGCCAACGCCAGCGCTGCCGCCGCGACGCCAGCACCGGCCAGCACCCGCACAGCCAACACCTCTTGCACTTCGTTGGAGGCCGTGACAACCGAATGCGAGAGCGAGACAGAATCCGGAGAGCACCAGCAGTACGAGAGAGATGGAGAGAGTAGTACGTTTTTCAGGTGTCAAACCGTACGGTGAGCGCGGGAGGACCGCGGCGAACCGTCTGACTGTCACTGACGAAATTCTTGGGTGCACTCCGTGTGTCCAGAGAAGTCCGCGAATTTTCGCAACTTGGACACGGACAATGCGGCACGCCTTGCTCCGCGGCCTGTCGACGCGAGCGCGGCCGCTAGCTGCGTACGAGTCCCTGGTGGCGAGCGGTCGCCTCCGTCCAGACCGCACGCAGTTAGAGGCCGCTCGCTCGCTCGATCAGCTCGCGACGGGCTCCGCCAACGTGGATGCGGTTTACTTGTGGGGTTCCGTTGGCACTGGCAAATCGATGCTCATGGATCTATTCGCTCGAACTCACGATGAGGGCACTTGCACGCGCCTACACTTCCACGAGCTGATGGTCGAGGTACATCAGCAGCTGCACAAACTTCATCAGTCGCGGCCAAAGGTTGTTGTGCTCACGAAGCAGGGTCTGCCAGTGTTCAAGTTTGGTGATGCGCCATCGATTACAACAGCCGAGGCCAGCCTGCCTGCATCCGATTCCAGCCATGCAGGCACCGCGGACCCACGGCCAAGGAACGGAGTCGCTGCCAACGATCCGCACCGATGGCCCAAAGAAAAAGGCACGGCCGCCTCGGACGCCGCCGCCGCCGGCGACGCGGCCATCTCCACAGCTGCCGCGCCACCATCGTCCGCGTCCGCGTCGCCGCCGCTCTCAATCGTGACCGACACAATCGCCTTGCGCGGCGCGGTGCTCTGCCTCGACGAGATGCAGGTGACGGACGTGGCTGACGCGATGCTCCTACGACAGCTCTTCGAGGGCCTCTTCGAGCGCGGCGTGCGGGTTGTCTTCACCTCGAATCGACCTCCCGAGGAGCTCTACGAGAGGGGCCTGAATCGCAAGTACTTTTTGCCCTTTGTCGAGCTGCTGCGCGAGCGTGCCGACGTGCGCCGAGTCGGCGAGGCCGGTAACAACGCCCTTGACTACCGAAGCCTGCCTCCGCCGTCGCCGCATGCGGAGGACGAGCGAGCGAAATGGCACTCGGCAGCGTCGCGGCACGCTCCAGCAACTCGCACGCGCGGGACGTTTGTGCACGGCCACGATGCGGAGGCGCAGCTCGCCTGCCGTTGGGATCAGCGCGTGGCTCGCTTGCAGAGAGGCACCGACACCGCGCTTGCGAACGCGTCACTGCCAGAGGCGGTTCCGGTGGCCTTCGGTCGCTCATTGGCGCTGCGACGGCGCGCGGGCGACGCGTGCTGGCTGACCTTTTACGAGCTCTGCTGCACTGTACCTGGCGTGCCCGCGCTGGGCGTGACCGACTACCTCGCACTCGCGTCCGTCGCACGCACCGTCTTTATCAGTGGATTGCCGGTGCTCGACAGCCGTCAGCGCAACGAGGCGCGCCGTCTGGTAGCGCTCATCGATGCGCTGTACGAGGCGCGCGTGCAGCTCCACTTGGCCGCCGAAGCGCCACTCGAGGACCTCTTTCGGCCCCTCCTGGAGGGGCGCGATACGGAAATGATGGGCGGCGCCGAGGTGGACGTTAGTAGTATCGGTGGCGAGGCAACGGGCAGCGCAGCAACCACACCAGCAACCACACCAAGCTTTGAGGCGGCGCCAGTGGCCGGCCGTTACCAAAGGGATGGTGAACTAGCGACCTTCTTCACCGCCAAAGATGAACGCTTCATGATGCGCCGCACGCTCTCGCGGCTCACCGAAATGCTGAGCGTGGAATCGAGAGGGGGTTTCACAAGCAAGTAGGTGTTTCTCAAGCAAAAGAGGACCCCCGGCCCTCCACAGAAAAGGGTGTATGTTTGTGTGTAATACCTCCGGTAACTCGAAATAAGACGATGGGTGTAAACATCGATCTCGACAACTAACACGGCGCGGGAGTACGCGGGGACACCGACGCGACACCGCACGGCGCCACACGATGGCCGTACGTAAGCTTAAGAGGAAAGAGCGGTTCGAGGACTTAGAGTTTACGTCTGTCGTGTATGGCAGGCAGACTCGGGACGGTTCGGTTCAGTTTACCGTCGACGCCGTACGCCGATGAACTCCGACACTGCACACTAACTGCACACTCCCTGCGGAGCGCGCGCGTCCCGGCCGCGAGGGACACTGTGTTTCGAGAGACGACTGTCCCACCCGTACCACCGCTCGCAAACAACCACACTGCGTTTGGTTGAATACCGACTGAATGGCGTGGACTCGGCACTATCTTGGAACGAGCATCCGGCAACCCACTGAACCGATGGTTTTCGGAGCTTTTACGTTTGACTTTGAGGTGTCGGGTGGGTAGGCGATTTGAGCCCGCTCGTCGTGGATCGTGACGTGATCGTGCCGGCGCTCCGCGCGCGCGCGCGCGGCGGGGCGGGGTGCGGTGCTGTGCCGTGAAAGTTACCGGGTTTGTCTCTAGATCACGCGTCTCTCTGAGTCCCTAACTGTATATATACACCTCTGAGCCGAATATTCTTACTCTCTGATTGATCTCTGATCTATTGTTCGCACGGCATGTCCGCCATGGCCGCCTCCCGGCGCCTTAAAAGCCCGGGATGACAAGCAACCCTTGGGCGCGTGCAAAGTCCTGCGCTATAAAGGCTGCGTAGAACAGGAACAAGCAGTAGCCGAGGCAGCGCGTCATGCGCCATCCGAAGCAAGCGATGGTGCAGGTTATGAGGGCGACCATGCTAAAGAGGATGAGAAGCGAGCCGAAGAGCGACTCGGCGCCCACGACGGCGGCCTGGCCGTAGTAGAGGTTGTACACGAGCCAGGGCAGCGGAAGTCCGACGAGCACGTCGAAGACGCTGCGACCCACGACGAAGGACGCGGCGGCATCGGCCTCGCCCTGCTGCGCCACGATGACGGCGGTGAGCAAGTCAGGGACCGAGGTGCCCGCCGCGAGGAAGGTGAGGCCGAGGACTGCGTGCGGGATGCCGAAGACGTTGGCCACTATCGCCGCCCATGTGACCATGGAGTACGAGGCGATGGCAACCCACGCGAGGGCACCGACCAACGTGACCGGATACCAGTACGCCTTGGTGCCTTCCTTGACGTCGGGTAGAGTGAGCTTGAGGCACGTGACGATCGGCAGGATAAGGAAGAAGCGCAAGGCGCCGATGCCGGCTGATGTGTCGGGCGAGGGGCAGCAGGAGAGGTCCATCGCATCATCGACGTCCTTGTCCGCCACCTTCATCTTCTCTTCCCAGTACGGTGTCTCCAAGTACCACGTCCTAAAATCTGCCATGGTGATGAGTGCAGGTGTGTCGCTGTGCGGAGCCGATCTGCGAGGGTATACGAAGCTGTCCTCCTTTGACGGCGGCGACGGCGGCAGCGACGGCAGATGCGGCGGCGGCGGTGACGATAACAGCAAGGGTGGCGCTGCCGATGGCGGCGATGGTGGCGGTGATGAAGGCGTCGATTTGATGATCGCCGGCCGCAGCTCACCGGTAGGTGATCGTGACCTTTGGCCTTGCGGTGGCAAGGGCGTCGGTTTGAGTGTCGCCGGCCGCATCTCACGTGAAGGTGACCGTGACCTTTGACCTTGCGGTGACAACGGTTTGATGCTCGCCGGCCGCATCTCACGTGAAATTGATCGTGGCCTTTGAGTGCCCCTTAGATCTCCGGAAGGCGATCGTGGCCTTTGAGCGCCTATCGGCGATCGGCGCCCGGCTTTGTTGAAGGCGACCTCAGAGAGGTCCTCCGCCACCACCGGCTCGCCCTCGACACACAAAGGCGCCGAGTCCGAGCAGTACGCTGCCGCGTCGGCCCGCACTGCCTCGTCGTTGTCAACGTCGTCCTTATTGGGCGCGACGTCCTCTGCCGGCGGCCCCACGAGCGCTTCCTTATTTGGTGCTTCCGGCTCGACAGCGACCACTGATGCCATCTTGGCTCGATGAAGGCGACTGCGCAGGCTCTTGCGCAGCAGGCTCTCGACCGCATTCTCGAGCTCAATCTCTCGATAGTCTCCCTGCAGCTGGATCGGGTTAAGGTGCTCGAGAAGGTTCTTGGCACCATCCTCGTCGACGGTGCCGTCGCCATTGGAGTCGCATGTGCGGAAGGCGCGCGTGAGCTTCTGCTCGACCACGAGCGCGCGCGCCACGTACCACGAGTCAAACTCGAAGAACGAGATCTTGCCATCCTCATTCTGGTCGAGGCGCGCGTCGAGCGCCTCGATCATCGCCTCCGAGCATTCAGAGTGGCCCAGCTCTTCCAGCAGCTGACGCACCGCCGCGGCCTCGATGAAACCGTTGCCGTCCACGTCGAGCCGACCGAAGGCGCTCGCCACGGCGCGTTTGAGCTTCCGGAACGCAAAGGCGATGCAAGCGTCCTCGACGGCCTCGGGATCGAGTAAGGACTCGCGGACCGTAGGGCGCACCTTGAACGGAACGAGGAAGGGGCACTCCGTGACGGCCTCGGGCGGCGTCACGTGCGACTCGCCCTCCTCGAGGAGCTCTACGTGCGAACTCGAGCGACGGAGCGTCTGGTGACGTGGCATGAGCAGGCAGTAGCATGCATACAGGCCGAGGAGTGCGCCGGCCTCCCACAGCTCGACGCGCGAGGGCGTGAGGATGCCGAGGACGGCCGCCACCGCGAGAAGCGCGAGTGAGCAGCACACGCTGTCGCGCAGGATTGGCCACCAGGTGAGTTCGAGCGTTTCGCGAGCGAAGACGGCGCATGTGCCCACCACGAGCAGCATGTTGAGCGCCGCGGACCCGACGACGGTGCCGACGCCGATGTCGGAGCCGTACATGGTTCCGATCAGCGAGACGAACAGCTCCGGCGCCGAGCCACCTGCCGCCATGAAGGTCGCACCCGCGATGGCGGGCGAGATCTCGAAGCGCTGAACCATCACGTCGAGTGCGGGCACAAGGTACTCGTCGCACGTGATCGCGATCACAAGGAACATGTAGAGGATGCCGACGACGTACAGCACGACACCGCCGCTCTGCAGCTCGTCCATCGTGAACAGTTCACTCACCGGCGTTTCGGCGGAAGGCCTTCGTGCCATCGTGAGTACTTCGCCCACCGGCAGTTCGGCGAGAGGTTCCTGTGCTGTCGTGAGCACGTTCTCGACCGGCAGTCCGGCGAAAGGTTGCAACTCTCCTTTGGCCTCCTCGCTCAGCGCGCGGCCGCCAGCCTCGAGCTCGGAGTGCGTCCAGCGAGAAGCGACTGGGAGCACCACGCCGTACACGGTGAGCAGCGAAGCGAGCGCAAACATCTGCGTCGCGAGCTTGACGCGCAGGCGGAGCGGCGCGCGCCGCAGCGGTTTTTTTTCCTCGTCGTCGAAAACCGAGATGGTGTGCGCCCTCCAGTCCGACGCCCTCCAGTCCGACATGTCGAGGTTTTGGTTTGCGGCCGATGCGAGCAACGTCAAGACAAGTCAAGTCAACCACGAGCGCCCTTTACACCCCCCGCCTTTCAAATGCAAGTAGAACGTCGGAGTGCGCGCGCTGCGTGGTCTTGCGCGGCGTAAAGTATGCGAAAAAAGCATGATCCGAGGGTCTTCGCCCTGGTTGTCCTTGCTCCACCTCCACACCTCACCGCGATGTGAACATCTCCTTTTGCGCGAGCAGCTCATTCAGCCCGTGCTCGAGCTGCTCGAGCGACTCGTACTTGGGCAGCTTGAGCTGGGCGAAGCACGTGTACACCTCGGCGGCCGCGCGGCCGTCGTACACGCTGTCGTCCTTCGGGCTCCTTGCCGCCGCAAGGGTGATGCGCTCCTGCATGTGCGCGGGCACGGCGCGGCGCGCCGTGATGCACTTGAACAGGTCGAGGCAGCGATTCGAGGAGAGGTCGCCCAGGCCGACCAGGTACGTGCGCAGCAGCACCGCGGGCTTGTCGGTGCCCCAGGTCTCCAGTGCCTCCTTGGCATTGGGCCAATCGATCATTTCGATGAGCTCGGTGGCTGAGAGCGTCTCTTTGCCGCCGAGCATGAGCGAAAGCTCCACCGGCGTGAAGAGCGCGAGGTGGCGCGTCACGTCTAGGCAGCCAGGCTCGTCGTCCTGTGGCATGCTGGCGCTACCGGCGGCGCCCATCGCGCCGAGAAAGCCACGCCGGAAGTGCTCGAGCGCAAGCTTCCGCCGCTCGAGCAGTGCGTAGCGCGCGCATTCGATCGCCAGCGCATCGGCACGCGCGCGGGCCACCTCCATGGTGTCGCCGCCGAGGGTGCGCGTCACGCCGAGCTGCTCGGGCGGCAGCAGGCCGACGTGGACGAGGAAGTCGAGCGGCATTTGCTGCGGCTCTGGCCGGAGCGACACGAAGAACGACTGGGCGTTCGAGTCAAAATCGGCGAGCGCCGCACGCGCGGCATCGGCGCTGCTGAGGGCACCCGGCGCGTCGGCGTCGTGCACGTGGAAGGGTCGGTGCTCATTCATGAGGAAGTCGTACGCGAACCGGCCGAGAAGCGGACCGACCGCGTACCTGAGGACGCAGGCAATCAGTCGTCATCAGAGTGAGGAGGCAGGCTATCAGACGCCATCGGCGAGAATACACGGCAATCGACGGCACTCAGCGGCCATCAAGAGTACCCGTCGAGCAAGCACTTGAGAAGCGCTGTGCCAGCGAGACGGAGCCGTGTGAGGTGGCGCTGCCCCGCCTCAGTCGCGCTCCATTCCGCCGCGTTCGCACGCCCGGCGGGTGGCAAGTAGGGAAGCAGCCTGCCCTCGTCGCCGCCTCGCTCAAAGAGGGGCCACTCCCGTTGATCCCGAGGCGCCGTGTCGTCGTCGGGCTCGTCGCCCGCGCCCACGACCGAAGCGAAGAGTTGTGTCCACACGGCGGAGAAGAACTCGGCGGAGACACCATTGAGGTCTTGCGCCTCGCGCTCATCCCCTGCATAGGAAACGTGTGTGCGCGAGAGCAGGCGTGTGCGAAGCGAGTTTCTGAAGACGCCCTTCTTGAAGGCGCTCGTGCCCACGGCGGCCTCCCATGCGGCGAGCTCTGAGCCGCGCTCGACGCCCTTCTCGCCCTTGCCTTTGCCCAGGATCCATGTCGTGTCCGTGCTGAAGCTGGCCTTGAGCGTCTCGCGTAACGACCCAATGTACTCTTCGAACACGAGCGCGTACCGGCCGAAGCACTCGCGAGGCCGGCGCAGCTGCGCGAGGCGCATGCCCGCTGCGGCCGCCGCCTCGAGCGCGTGTGAGAGCGCGAGCGCCTCCGCCGACTCGGCCGCTTCCGGTGCGGTGGGAGCGGCGGCGGGCGCATCAGCGGGAGCGGCGGCGGGGTCAGCGGCGGGGCCAGCGTCGTCCTCATCCTCATCCTCCGGGGCGTCGCACGACGAAGTCAGAGGCACAGTATTCATGCTACATTCCCACCAGGCATCTTCGCCAGGCAGCGACACGACACGGCGCCACTTGTTGCAGCGGGAACAGCATGCCCAATTGATCTTCTCCGGAAGAATTTCGCCTCCGTCACCCGCCTGCACCTGCGTCTCGGCGGTACGGGTCGCGAGATTGACGGCAGTGTCATCGGCGGCGGCGACGCCGCCGCTGCCCGAGGCAATCGCCGTCACGACGACCGAGCGCCGCGCAACCTCGCGCAGCCGTCGGATCTCCGCGCGGAGATTCTCCTCCCTCGCCTCACCTGCCGCCTTGGCCCTCTCCGCCTCAACCTGGGCCGCGAGCGCCTCTGCCCTCGCCGCCTCCGCCGCCGCCCGCGCAGCCTCGCTTACCTCGAGCGCCGCCGTCTTCTCCTCGAGCTTCGCGCGTAGTGCGGGCAGGCTCTCGCTCTTGCTCTTTTGGAGCATCCGCTGCAGCTCGTCTGGCGCCTCGCCACTGCGGCCACCGGCTACAGCGGCCTCGGCCCAATCGGCCTTCGCGGACTGAGACGGTGCTTGGGGCGGGGGCGGCGGGGGCGGCGGGGGCGGCGCGGGCGGCAATCTTGCGGGGTCAGCTTGTGCGGCGCAGGCAGATCTTGCGGGGTCAGCTTGTGCGGCGCGGGATCTGCCTGCAAGATCAGCCTGCCTGATCCGCGCGATCGCTAAGCTCACGTTGTCATTCTCCGCTTCGAGAGCGGCCTCTATATCCGCGTCGGAGGCGCTTCGAAACCCATTCTTCTCGAGGATGGCCTTCATTCGGGTGACCCCTTCGGGTCGCCTTGCAGAGGTGGGCGACGACTTTGGCTGCTCGACAGCTGTCGATGAGCCTGCTGAGAATGCCCGCGCGGAACGGACCGGCTCCTGCGCTGGCGTCTTACTCGCCGCTGGGCTCGTGATTTTGTGCTCGCGGGCGAGGCGGTCGACCTCGCTGTGCATCTTCTCTGCGGTGAATGCCATAGCTGCAATGGCAGTCACCGCCCGACGGAACTCGCCGTGCGTGATTTGATGGAGCAGCTTCTGACGATCAGGACCCGGCGGACCCAGGGTGAGGCCCGGCTGCAACCTCTGCTCGCAGCTGGCGCAGAGCACTGCGGAGGAGGGATTCTCCCGTGTGCAGAAGCTGCATGTCCACGTCGTCGAGGGTGCCAGCGGCGGTGGCCTGGCAGCGCCATTGCGCACCTGCTTGGAAGGAGGCTCTTCGACGACCTCGACGTCGTCATCGCCGTCGGATAGCACGATTGCTGGAGAGCACGATCGCTTGCGGCCTGAGCCGCCGCTGGCAGAGGACGAGGCATCCACATGGACCACGACGGCCGCTCGGCTGCGCGGTGCGTCGACGTCGAGGGGAGATGCGGCGGAGCCGCCGACCACGTTCGTCACTTTTCTTTGGCCGAAGTGCGACGACATGAGTACGTTCGCAGCAGCGCCGACGGCGGGGCAAAGGGTGGCGTCGCCCAGGACCAGGGAAGCCACTGTGGCGATGGACAAGCTCGCCGGGCTCGCTTTCGGAATTCACTGTGAATCCATGGGACGCTTCCGCAAGTTTTGAGGGGGAACCTTTCGTTCGCTTCACGAGCCAACTACATGTAACGAGCGAGCCACGTGTTCGAAACACCCATGGCGCTTTATTGCGTGCAGCCTCTTGCCGTGCGCCTCCAGCTGAGCGTCCCGCGCATGAGCCACAGATGTTTGGCGATGACGACGACGCGGAGTTTGGCGGCAGCGCCACGCTGCGCGAGGCCGAGCTCCTTAAGCAGCACAGCACGGTGCGCCATCGCTCCACACGAATCCATGCTAGTACCCCTCGAGGCTGAAGGCTGCACCCGCACGACGGG
>PJAB01001157.1:0-16793 GCA_002887195.1 Chrysochromulina parva
CTGCCGCATCGTGATCGCGCCGGTCAACGGCTCTGCCTTCCTTATCGAGTGCGTCGACTGCATCATCTCGGTCGCCGCGCGCCAGATCCGGCTGCGCGACTGCGTCAACTGCGAGCTGCGTGTGTGGGCGCCATCCGACACAGCGCTCATCATCGAGACTTGCGATCACCTGTCGCTCGGGGAATGGGAACTCGAGTACGATGGCCTCGAGGAGCAGTTTGGGCTCGCGCGCATCGACGCGACGAAGCCCAATTATTGGGACAAGGTATACGACTTCTCGCCCAGCGCAAATAGGAGCGAGAAGCACTACACGCTGCTGCCCAAGCGCACCGGCGCGCCGGTGCGGCTCGATGTGACGCCGGAGGGGCTTCACGGCGGGCGCGTGGTCGAGAGGGGAGCGGACGCAAAGACGGTCGCGCTGCTAGCGGCCGTCAACGGGGCGGCGCTGGTGGAGGACGAGGAGGCGGCGTCGGACGTGACGCCCGTCGCGCTGCAGCCCTCGGAGCCGGTGCCGCCCATCCCGCCGCCGCCACCGCCGCCGCCGCCACCGCCCGTCGCCACGCCGCCGCCCATCGCCGCGTCCACGTCGGAGCAGGAAGCTTACCTTGACGACTACGATGACGACCAGGAGGAGAGCGCCGGCGCGGCCCTCGTGCAACCCTCTCCGACGAGTTCGAAGGGCTCACCGACACGGCGCCCTTCCGCCTGGTCGGCGGAGATGGCGACCTCACCCGGCGGTCGCTCATTCACACTGCCGGACTATGACGATGCTGAGGAGATCGAGGAGGTCGAGGACGCCATCGAGGCGTTCGTCGAAGACGACTTCGAAGACGACGACGAGGCCACCGCACCCGCGGCTTCGAGCAAAGGCTTCGTGGTCGGCTCCGTGAGCGGCGCGGTGGGCGGCGGCGGCAGCGGCGGCAGCGGCGGCGGCAGCGCCAGCGCCAGCGCCAGCGGCGGCAGCGGCGGCAGCGGCGGCGGCAGCGGCAGCGGCAGCGGCAGCGGCGGCAGCACAGCTGCGGCCGACAGCGGCAACGGCGCTAGCGGCAGCACCAGCAGTAGCCCGGGTAGCCATGCGAACGCCACGAGCCCCAGCAGCACGAGTGGTCGTCATTTGCGCGGTCCGCAGCTGCCGCCACTCAGACAATCGCCAGCGTCCAAGCTGCCCTTACCTGCCGCGACGCTCTCGCCGCCTGGTGCGGCAGCCCCTCTGTCGCCTCTCAGTCCTCTGAGATCGTCACCCCAAACGGCTTCGGTGACGACGCGCGACGACCTTCGCGAAGACGCCCGGCAGCGCGCGGCCGCGGCCACGGGTGCGCCGGTCCCGTCGGCGGTGGCGATGCGCACGCTCGGCGCGAGCGCAGACGATGCAGAGGAGGTAGAGGATCTCGACGTCGAGATCTACGAGGAGGAGTTCGAGGATCTCGACGTCGAGGAGGATGAGGGCGACGATGAGGCCGGCGCGGCCGGTGGAGGTACCGGGACCGACACAGGTCCCGGCACCGGTCCCGGCACCAAGATCGGTAGCCTAGTGGAGCGCGCGGCGGCCGCGGCGGCGAAGGATACGGAATGGGCTCGACGAGTAGACGGCTTCGTCCAGACCCGTGTGCTCGGCTACGAGTCGCTCTCCAAAGGGGCACAAGCGAAGCTGCACGGGACCTTCCAGGAAGTGGTGGACGAGGTCCTCGAGGCACTCCTCGAGGCCACGGGCATCGAAGGCGAGGCGCTGCTGCACGAGGTGATGCAATTGACCCCCGAGTCGCTCCGACTACCGAGCACACACCGCGCACGGGCGCTCCAGATGCTCGCCCTCGACAACGCGAAGGCTCTGCATACGCTCATGATGAGCGAGCACAGCGCCGCGCTGGCTGACCCAGTGCGCCGCGCCGCGCTCGTCGCCGGCGCGAACGCGACGTGGCAGAGCCAGGTGCGCATCTTCCACAGCCCTCGCCCCCCTTCCCCAGCCCTCCTTCCCACAGACATCCCTTCCACAGCCCTCGCCCCCATTCTACAGCCCTCCTTCCCACCGACATCCCTTTTCCACAGCCCGATGACCTCCTCCCCTCCCTCCCCACAGGTGCGCACTTTCCACAGCCAACACCGGCTCGCCTTCAAAAGTGGCGATGGCTCGAGCGTCCTCAGCTGGACGACGATACACGAGCAGTTCCAGGTGGCCTGCGAGGAGGTGCTCGAGGCGGTCATGGAGCGCGCCAAGGCCGACCCGGAGCAGGTGCTCACCGCGCTCATGGCCAGTGTGCCGGACCTCGCCGCGAGCATCGCGCCACCCGGCCTCACGCCGCTGCCCACACACGCATGGCTGCCGTTGCGTGCCTTCGTCGAGTACCAGGCCTTCGAGGAGATGATGAAGGCCGATATGAGCGCATGGGAGCAGCCGTGAGTCTCCTTCCCCAAAACGGCGAGGCTCGAAGATGGCGTGCGCGAGTGGCGACCTGGCTCGTGGAGACGGCTCGCTGCATCAAGCGAATGAAAGACATTCGTGAGTGACTGTGTCAAGCATGTATTCCGGAGCGCACTCGCTGTGCTTGCTGGCCGGTAGTAAGTGCTGAATCAACATGGCGGGATATCCATCCAAACTAGGAGGGAGAATGTTATGACAGGTCCTGTCATGCGTGTGTTCCAGACCACGACTCACGCTTTCAACCCATAGATTGACCCAAAGCGCGAAGGGGAGACGAGGGCTTACAGCTTTGATGTTCAGTTCAGTTCAGTTTTGACAAAGTTTCTTCGCGGTCCCTCCACGCTCACTCCACCACCGTCTCAAAGGACGGCTCCGCGCCCCTCGGTCAACACAAGTACTGATGGGGCAATGAGGCACCGATTTTTCTGGATCGATACACACGTGAACCGAACAGGTGTCGCGACTCGCTGCCTCGACTCTCAGCAGGTGTCTCTCGACCGGGTCCGAAACCCAGGCCGAAATGGATCGGATACTACACATTGCATGCAAATGAGTTCCGTCAGAATGTCTCACTTATGACGAGTGACACCCGCTCCGTGTGCAAGCTACACGAGGAAGTAAGGCGCGCCTTTTTCGGCGAAGCCCTACGCGGCTCACAGTCTAAGCTTTCGCCCTCGAGATGATTAGCATCGTCCTCTTCATTGCGGGTGGTCTCCTCTATCTATTGCGCGATGACGTCGCAGCATGGATAATGCGCAAAACCAACCTTCGGGCTGACGAATACGCCAGGGGCGCTGTTTTCTCGATGCGGCAAGCGTTCGCATTCGTCGCTGCGGTCGTCGTAGTCCTCGGGAAGGGCCCTGTAGCGCTGTTAACGGACGATGGCAAGACGATTTTGAAGGTGACACGTGCTGACACTTCATCATTGTACGACGAGGCTCTCGACGCGTTGTACGCGGCAGCCGCACGCAGCAACCGATGTGCAGTCCTCTGGCGCGAGCCAGGGCTGCAGCACACTGATGATGAGCGCGGTCTATTGAGCGCCCTGCAGGACGCGGCGGCTCCTTATCGCGCCAGTGTCGAGGATGCAAGCGCAGCAGCGGAAGCAAAGCGCCTAGGCGCTGCCGCCGCCGCGTCGCGTCGTAGCGCAGACACGTCCAGCATGGCCTTGCTGCTGCACAAGCTCGCGGATGCGCTCGAGAGAGACGCCGCTTTGAACGCACTGGCATCTACCGCCAGCCCACAGGATCTGCGGGTCAGGGTCATGGACAAAGGCGATGTCACCGATCGGTACTTTGAGCTGAGTCGGATCGAACTAGACGCAGGCTGGTCGGCGGCGCAGAGGAGCATTGCCGCCGAGGTCGTGCGCGTCGCCGTTGCTCGCTTCGCCATGCTCGCCGACGACCTACATGACCGCTTCAGGGCACTGAGCGTGTGGCTAGCCGTTGACAGTGAGCACGGCAGTACTACGCGCAGACACTTCTGTGGGGCAGGCACTGATCCGGAGCTCTCGATCATTGCACGTGTCCTTGCGGACGATCTCGTTCATCTCGAGCCGCGCATCCCCGCCTCGAGCCACTTTCCCATCTCTGCTCTCGAGGAGGCATCCACGATGGCCTCCGCCCTCGCTCGCGCCGCCGATCACCATCTCCGTGGCGCACAACACGATGCCTCACGACGGCGCTTCGAGGCCAACCGCCGGCGCACCACGGTGCTGCTCGCCGAGGATCTTGGTGGCCTGAGAACGCTCACCGACGAGGCGCAGTACCACCGGGCAGCGACGCTGCTCGCTCCGATTGAAGTGGCGATCCGTGCCGACCCAAATTGGGAAGCGAGTGTGGACGTGGTGACGCACGCCGGAGGCCCTGCTCTCAAGCTCACGTCGATCGTGCGCGTGCAGCTGCTGCTAGCGGTCGCCTACGAGCGCAGCGGGCGCCGCGACGAGGCTCAGGCGCTCCATCAGTTTGGGACCGCTCGTGCCACGCCACAGCAGTCTGGTGGTAGTAGCGGCTCGACAGGCGGCCTGCGCTCGCTTCATCATGGCGGCGTCGCCCCACTCAAGGGGACGAAGCTGCC
Source organism: Chrysochromulina parva (assembly GCA_002887195.1). Classification (NCBI taxonomy): domain Eukaryota; phylum Haptophyta; order Prymnesiales; family Chrysochromulinaceae; genus Chrysochromulina; species Chrysochromulina parva. The sequence continues at coordinate 4,496 of PJAB01001157.1, forward strand.
GCTGCGTGCGCACGCCTTTTGGCGACGCGAAGAGCTCTCCGAGGAGGCCCAGGCCCTAGTCGAGGCGCTCGAGGCGCACTGGTCAGCCATCGCTCACGAAGCTATGGAGGCCATGAGCATAGGAGCCTTCTTGCTCACCAAGGAGAACCTCGCAGCCAGCGCACGCCAATGGCAAAGCCTCGACCTGCGCCGGCGCGCCGAGCCGGTCGCCGAGCATTGCCGACTCAGCCCTTCCACGTGCAGCCTACTCGCACAGCATGCGGCCACACTGTCCCCCATGGGCCAGGCCAAATTCTCGGCCTTGATCGGTGGCTCGCACATCTTCCCACACGCGGGGCCTTCCAACGGTAGGCTTCGCGTACACCTCGGACTCTACGTGCCAGAGCACGGATACGTAATCTCCGTGGACGGTGTGAACGCCACTTGGGTACCTGGGCAGGCGCTCGTGCTGGATGACTCGCTCGTGCATGAGGTCTTTGCCCCGCCGGCGGCGCGCGCTCCGTCGATGCGCATGATCCTCATTGTCGACATCCATCATCCCGATCTGCAGCCAAGCGAGATGGAGCGGGTGCGTCCGTTTGGCCCTCCACACGCCAGCAGCAAGTGAGCGCGTGATGGAGACTCTGCTCACGAGCAATCACGCACAGCCTTCGGAAGCAAGAGCTTGGCCTTGCAAGCACGAGCATGGGCGATGTGTAAGCACGACATAACGGACGACTCCGAAGGATATACTGATCAGTCAGTCGGTAATCTCGAGGTCCCTCCCCGCGCTCACTCCACCGCCGGCTCGCAGTCCGGCTCCGCGCGCTCCTGGGGTCAGACGCAAGTACACTGACTTTCACTGAGCATTCGCTTCCGGGGGCCGATCTAAATTATTAGCTAGTGAGGTCGTCCTCTCCCAGCGGGCTGGGTGCTCCCGGCCGCTCTTCGCCCCGCCCTGTGTATTTTGACTACACTCGGGGCGCCGGGATTGTCACTTTGGCACTCAGCTGGGGTGTGATACTGATAATGTAAGATACTGAGTTCATACTGATGACTGTATCGGTGCGGGACGGTGTTTATTTCCGAAATCAAATCGCTGAAAAACGAAAGCTAGAGGCCTAACGGTAGTCGATTCACCGCACCTCGTTCACAATCCTCAACGCCACGTCCGTCGGCACCGTCGGTTCCACGTCGTCCACGTCGGCAGCAGTAGCAGCAGCAGCACAGATCTCGTGCCCTTGGGTGCCGTCGAGTGCCCGCTCGCGCAGCGCCGCAAATTCGGTCGGACCGAGAGCCCTGGCGAGGCTGGCCAGCACGCCGTCTGGCTGGTCGAGCAGTTCGGCAGGTGGCCCATGCTCGAGCACCTTGCCACCGCCCATGACGATGATCGAGGTGTAGTCGATCACCGTGCCGAGCCGATGCGCGATGGTGAGCAGCGTCGTCTTCTTGAACTCGGAGCGAAGGAGCGTTTGGATGGCCTCATCGGAGGCGCCGTCGAGATTCGACGTGGCCTCGTCCAGCACGAGTAGCCGACGCGGGTGCAGTAGCGCACGCGCAAAGCAGATGAGCTGCCGCTCGCCTGCGGATATGTTGGCGCCGCCATTTTGGACTTCGACGTCGAGCATGGAGCTCGGCAGGCGCGCACGCGTGACCACATCACGATGACGCTCGGCTGTTGCGTCGCCAAAGGGGTCCAGATTATGCGCGACCGTCCCCTTGTACAGGATCGGATCTTGGGGGATGATCGTCGTCGCCTGGCGCGCCCGGGCAAGGCCGAGGTCGAGCAAGTTCACGCCGTCGATCGAGATCGAACCTCCCATCGGCTCCACTATCCGAAAGAGTGCGATCATGAGGGTGGACTTTCCCGCGCCAGTCCGGCCGACGATGCCCGCGCGCTCACGTGCAGCGAGGCAGAAGGAGACCCGATCGAGCACCAGCGGGAGCCCTGGCCGATAGCGCACACACACGTCCCTGAACTCGACGCGGCCCGCCGCCGGCCAGATAGCGTCTCCCGCGGCCGGGTCGGTGGGCTTCGTGCGTGCCGCCTCTTGCGGCAGATGGAGGAACTCGAGAAGACGCTCAAGGGCCGTCAAGCTCGTGACGCACGCAATGTAGAGCTGCGCCACGATGGAAATGTAGTACGGCACCACGTACGCGTATGTGATCGCAAGGGCGACCAGCGCAGGGCTGTGCTCGTCGCGCGTGGCGATCAGATAGAGTGCCACGCCCAGCGAGAGCAACGCCGAGTACGACGCTTGAACCAGACCCCACGAGTTGAGAGCCTTCTGATGGAATGAGAGGCCCGCCCATTCTTCGATGAGCGCCCGCTGCCGCGATCCAAAGTACTCTTCGAGCTGCATTGCCCGGATCATGGGTGCGCCGTTGCGCAGCTCGGTGAGCGCCGAGAGGATCGGCGAGACCGCATTATTGGCCATCCGCTTCACCTCTCGGGAGGAGCGACCGGTAGCATCCATCACGAAGCACAAGTAGCCAACCATCAGCACGGCGGGTAGCGCGAGCAAGCCGCCCTGAAACGCGACCGAGAGCACGATGCTCACCAGAGCGAAGCCGCCGAGCTGCAAGGTCGCATCGAGCTCGGCCCACATGGTCTGCTCAATTATCTGCAGATCGCCCGTGAATCTGCTCATTGTGCGTCCACTCGGGTTAGCATCGTACCACCACATGGGTGCATGGATGAGACGGCGCACCACCTGCCCGTGTAGGGTGCGTGAAGCTTCGACCGAACCTGAGGCCCATGCGAGCGAGACGGCGAGCAGCAGGATCGCCTGCAGGAGCGAAAGGCCCGAATAGACAAGCATGTAGCGCAGGTTCACCTGATGAGGGTTGCAATCAGTGGCGATGAGCGATCAGAGTCGATCAGAGTCGATTAGAGTCGATTAGAGGCGATCAGAGGTGATCAGAGGCGATCAGAGGCGATCAGAGGCGATCAGAGGCGATCAGAGGAGTCGAAGAGCATTGAGTGTAGGGACACCTCGGTGCTAGCATCCACTCCAATGGCCTCGTCCGTCGAAAGCAAGTACAGGGTGTCGTTGGCCATGGCGGTGGTTCCGTTGGATGAGGCGTGGCTATCATGGGCCGAGGGGGGCGCCGAGTCCCTCTGCGCACGCGCCCAAATCGCAAGGGTCGCGTCTGCAGCCGCCACCACCGTATATGCGGAAACCAGTAGGGTCATGTACAGAAGGAGAGTCGGCGCGCCCATCGCTCGGTAGTAGCGAAGCACGAGGCTGCTCCCGAGGGCTCCGCTCGACTTCTTCTCAGCCATGACGACCGACACACGCGGCTCGGCGGTGGTGGACTTGTCTGCGGCGGGCGAGGTTGAAGGGTTGGCGACCATGCTGGGCGGCCGTGCGGTGCCGGAGGAGTCTACCGGTACCGGCGGTGGCAGGGCGGCCGGCGGGGCCGCTTGCACGAGCTCATCGACGCCGTCGCGCACACCCAACGAGCCGTCCTCGCCTTGGCTAGGTACAATGGACGTCTCTATGAGCTTGCCACCCTCGATGGTGACGCATCGATCAAAGCCCGCGCCGAGCAGGTGCGGCTGGTTGAGCGACACGAGGGCGGCGCGCTTGCCGCCGGAGGCGTGCACGTAGTGCTTGAGCGTGCCCATTAGCGCTGCGGCTGTGCGTACATCAACCGCGCTCAAAGGGTCGTCCAGCAGCAGCAAAGTCGGCTCCGCGAGCAAGGCGCGCGCAAGGGCCAGCCGCTGCTGCTGCCCGCCTGAGAGAGTCACGCCGCGCTCACCTACAGTCGTCTCGAGCCTGTCAGGCAGCCGGGTCAAGTCCTGCTCGAGGCAGCACGCATCGACGAGGCGGGCGAGCGTTTCGTCATTCACGGCGCGACCCATCACGAGATTCTCCCGCAGCGTGCCTGCAATCGGGCACGCTCGCTCGGGTGAGATTTAGGGGTGGGGTATCACGGTTCGAGATCGGTTCGAGATCGAAAGTGATCTCTGGAAGCATGCCTGTGATCGTGAACGCGCGCTGCGGCACCATTCCGATGGATGCTGGGCCTCCTAATCGACCGGTAAGCGAGATGGCCTCACCCCAGGCGGAGGCAAGCAACGTCGTCTTACCGCTCCCGACCTGCCCCACCAGCGCCACAAGCTCCCCACCATGCACTCTCAGCTCGACGCCTTGAAGCACCGTCGCCGCGCGCGCCCCAATGGCAACGGTGGCGGCGGCGGCGGGGGTGGCGAAGGAGGCGGCGGCAGGGGTGGCAACGGCGGCGGCGGCGGGGGGGGCGGCTGGTTCTGGATTGCTGCTTTGGGATTCTTCTGCACTACTGCTTTGGGATTCTGCGGTGCGGTGGGGGAGATTTGCCGGTGGCTTTGCCGTTGGATTGGCGGCCTGTGGGGTTGACTTGGCGGCCTCAGGCCAGCCAACTGATGCGTTCTCAAAGCTCAGGAGCGCCGCCGGAGCACCGGAGCGGGCGTTCGCGTCCGCCGGTGCAGCATCTAGTAGCATGCCGCGAGGTGGCTGCTCAGGCAGATCGAGAAAGGCGGAGACGCGCCTTATGGAGACGAAGACAGACACTAGGTTGTTGAATATGATGGGGAGCAGGATGAACGGCAGCCGAAGCGACTGAAAGACGGAGAGGGCGGGAAAGATGACGGCGGCCTCGAGCTCGTAGAGACGCGAATAGATGATGAAGGTGAGAGCGGCCGCAACCATGGGCGACGCACGTCCGAGCGCTGTTGACGTCACTGATAGCCGTCGGAAGCGCCGCTGGTGGTGCAGCTCGACCGCTCGTGCCTGCTGCAGACGCGCAAGGTACGCTTCTTCCCACACCTGCAGACGAGTGCCGATTGGTGCCAAATGAGTGCCGATTCGTGCCGGCCCATGGCAACTTGTGGCGATCATTGGCCATCACAGGCAGAGTCAGTGGCACTCAGTGGCCATCAGAGCGATCCGACCCACACCTGCATCTTGACGACCTTGGCTCCCTCCATAATCTCGCGCATGACGTTCACGCGCTGGTCAGCGGCCTTTAGCATGGCCATCTGGACGGCCTTGCCCTGCTGGGCAATGTGCCGCGTCAGCCCGATGACGAGCGTCATCAAGCCGAGCCCGACTAGCCCCACAGGTCCCAGCGTGAGGAGGAGTGCAATCAGCCCTCCGACGAGCGATGTGAGCGAGGCGCCCGCGGTCGGAAGAAGCTTGAGCAGCCCCTCCAGGCGCAGCAGGTCGTTACCCGCGAGCGAGGTCTCGAGCCCGTCGCGGCCCTCAGCTACGTGCAGTCGCATCAGCTTCGTTGCAATCAGCTGCAGCGCCGCTGCTGTGAAGCGGAGCGGCGCGACCTCGCCTGCGTAGAAGAGTCCGAGCCCGCGCGTGTAGTTCTCGAGCCAAACGACCACGGCAAGTGCCACAGCAAGCCCGTACGCTAAAGAGACGCTGTACGCGGGCGGCGAGCCATCGATGGGCGGCATCGCGCGCAGCAGCTCGCGCAGCAAGAGCGGCCTCACTAGTGTTACGAGGAATCCAGAGAATCCGCACAAATACTGGCCGAGAAAGAAAGCGGAGCCCGCAATGGCCCGACCGGGGCCATAAGCAACGTTGGGCCCTCCTCGCCGCCCACGCGAGCGCTCCTCAGTCCAGTCCGCATGTGCATCCGCATACATGTCGCCCAGAGGAGTGCTTCGGAAGGCATCCGGCGTGGTGGGAATGTCCGAGCGATGCAGCGGCCGGCGCCATCCGCGTAGCGCGAGTGGACCACACCATAGGAAGAGCACCTTGCTGAATGAACCGGCTGAATCGTACGTTGACATTGCTGGGCTGGGCTCGTCGCGAGGCCGCACCGTCGGTCGGGAGAGCCGACGACATTATTAGGTCAAGTCTGTCGAGTAAACACCTCTCTTTCCCCACAGCACGCTGTTTGACGCTCGGGCAATGCCGCTTCGCTTGTCACTTGTGAATGAGAGGAGAGGTGTTCACTCGGCAGAGGTCACGTAAGGAATCCTGATGAGTACCGGTAACCGCTTCGAAGTTTCAGATCGTCTGGTAGTTTCCAGCTCACCAGTCCGGACGCTTCGTAAAGTATCGGGTTAACAGACACCATGAAAACTGTGGTGTGTGAGTCACGGAGTATTCGGTGTCGCGCTGTGAAATGCGATCTGCCTTGTACATGTCGCTGCTTCCGGTCACCGTGGCGTTCGTGCCCACAAATCCTGCCCTTACGGCACGCGGCTGCGCCAGGGCTCGCACAATGCTTGCGAAAGAGAATCCACTCTTTGGTTTCTTCAAGTCCTTTGAGCCGGTCGAGGTTGACAGGGATGGCAACGTGGTTGAGAAACCTCCGCCTTCACCTCCTTCGCCCGACACCCGCGACGTAGGCGAGAAGCTCTTCTCGATGTTCTTTGGCGATCCCCAGCAGGGGGACGTGGCCGGCCTCCGGCGCACCGCGGGTGCACCCGACACATATCCCGCAACCAAGACGGAATTCGCGCTGCCAGTGGAGGGAGACGATACCGAGATGGCGTTGATCCGACCGCTCCTAAAGAATACGAATCTCGAGCTCCTGCCCCTGCGCCTAGTGTATGACGCGAACAAAGATGGTTGGAACGCCGCGTCCTTCCACGGCGGCGTTGACGCCCAGGGCCCGTGTGTCGTCTTATGCAAGACCAAGGGTGGCTGCGTCTGCGGCGGCTACGCACCCAAAGGATTCGCGGGCTTCGGCGAATACCGCGGCAGCATCGCGGCGTTCTTGTTCACGTGGCCCGACGGCGACGTTCGCCAGCCCGCAGTCAAGCTGCAAAAACAGGGCGGTGGGAGCCTCGCTACTATTGATGAGCCTGAGACTGGGCCTCGCTTTGGCGCAGACGGCTTGACAGTCTTCATGAGGCCGGGCAGGGAGAGGCTGGCCACCTCCAAGCTGGGCCCTTACTACGAGGTCATGCCCGATGGGCGCCGCTCCGTCTTTGGCCCGGCAGACGGCATGACGTGCGAGCTGACTAGCGTGCGCGCATACGCTGGGTGCTGGCCAGAGGGCGAGCGGATCCCCTTCAATGGCGCGATTCCGTTCGCGCTCGAGTGAATCAAGGTATAATTTGAAAAGTGCGTCGAGCTCACCGCAACGCACAACACCCTTTACTCCGGGAAGGGCAGTGCCCGCGCGACAAGCACAGTCGCGAGTGCGTCTGGCTGAAGGACGTGCTTACGCCCCCACAGGAAGATATACGTCTTGCCGCCCAGATCGAGCGGCACGAAGCCCTGGGCTGGGTACGGCGAGATGCCTGTGGCAGCGATCGCGGCCGGGCTCCGGAAGGGTGTGAAGCCCTCGCGCGTCACAAGCTCCGCCACAAGGAAGTCGCGATCGACCCGGCCGCCCCACATGGTCAGTGTCGAAACCCGCAGTGACGCGGGCCCGCTGCTGGTCTTGCGACGATAGCTGAGCTCACCCACAATGCGCTCGCAATACCAGGAGAGCGTGGTGCCAGCGCCGATGGTGCCAGTCACAACGGCCAACAGCGTAGCAGCCTCTGCAATACCGAGGGAGCCCAGGCCGCCACTCGAGACGACTGAATAGGTCGGAAGCAGCACGGCAACGCCAGCCGTCAGATGCAGGCCCTTGAGCCTGAGCAGAGCGCTCAACGCCTTGACGTGTGCGAAGCGGTACAGACGCGAGCTCTCTTGGCCCGCAGCGCTGCCTGCTGTCGCAGGAACGCCGGTGGCAGCTTCTGGCTTCGCTGCATCGCGGGGAGCGGCTTCAAGCTTTGATGCGCCAGAACATAGTGCCCGCCGCGTGATTGTCGGTTCTGGCGCCGACCGAGCAAAGCACGCGAGCACGCTACGACGCAACCTCATTCGCAGCATGACATCGCGTCGTTCTAAGCGCCCGCGGTGACGCTGATTCACCTTGTCGCTAACCCTTCTGGGGGATGCACCGGATTCGAAGAAACGCGACGGCGAGCTCTCGAGGCTCGAAGCCTGCAGGGGGGTCGGCCGAGACGCACGCACTGAGACGGAGACCGACGGCGCCATGCGCGCGATGCGGATCTCAAAAATACAAAAAATCGAATGCTTATCTAAATCGTAATCGACGCGAATGCCCGAATCGGATCAATGCAGCAGTATACACGAATCTTGGTCGTTCTAATCTTGACTCGGGCGACATTTCCTGCACACTAGCGGGCGAGAGTCCACATTCGACGCCTTTCCTATCCTTCCTCGGTGTGACGGCACGACCTGACAGAGTGACAGTGACGACCATCCGGGCCTCGTCACGTCGATCCCTCGGCAAGTGCACGCAGGCATGCCGCCGCGCGCCGCGTGCGTCACTCCTCGCCGCGAGCCTTCCTCTCATGCGCATCCTGCATCTCCTGGGCCACCTTCTGCCCCACTGCCTCGACGTGCTTGGCAAAGTCGATGGTCTTCAGCGCGTCGGCCGAGCCGTACATCTGAAAGACACGGCCCAGGACCACGAGCCCACGCGCACGGTTCTTTCGGCCTTCCTTATCTGTCGACTTGTCGGCAAGGACCTTGTTGCACACGTGGCGTAGGGTCGACTCGATGTCGAGCAGACTCACTCGCCACATGGACTCGAGCATCAGGAACATCGTGTCCTCCGAAGGGTTGCCATCCGGGGCCGACGCCTCACCCTCTCCCTCGCTGGCAGCCGACGCGCCGCCTTCGGCGCCGTTGGTGCCGCCGCTCGCGCCGCTGCCGCCGCCGCCGCCCTCGCTGCCGTTGATGGCGATGAGATTGGCCGGCTTCACCTTGATGCACTCGCCGTCGCGGTCGATCGCGACCATGTAACGACCAACGCCCTCATCGAACGTCCCTGCGACGCCCTCGTACCCATTCAGGTCTGCTCGCGCCGTGAGGCCCTCGATGCGCACCCGCTTGCCGTAGAGGGCACCAGGAGGCAAATCGGCACCAGTCGGCGGCGCCTCGCTGCTGCTGCTGCTGGGGCTGGGGCTGGTGCTGCTGGTGCCCGGGGCGGGGCTCCCGGCGCTGCTCGTCGCGGGCTTCTTCTTCTCTTTGGGTTTCTCTCCCTTGATATCCTTACGGTAGGCACGGTACGTCTTGATGGCGGCGCCGGCGACGCGCATCTGCGAGGCAGCGGTATGGATCGTCTGCTGAAAGCCCGAGCCGACCGCGTCGATCCCGCCGAGGGCCTGCAGTCCCTTGTGCTCGTAGATGTAACCACATGTCCAAATTAGGGCATCGCCTACCGGTGCGTTGATGAGCACCTTTGCATGCTGATGCATCTCGGCCTCGAACTCGGCCTCATCGCCGTAGCAGAACTGCTGGAGCAGCCCCTTGAGGTTGAGCGCGCACGTCACCTCGCGCCGCTTTTGCTTGTAGCTCATGTAGGCCTCGTCCATCTCACCGCCGTTGGCGAAGATGGTGGCGAGCTTCAGCTCACCGATCAGATACTCGAAGGGCTCGGAGCCGAAGAGCATGGCGAAAAAGTGGGTCGGATCGACCATGGTCGAGGTGTCAAGGGCGGCCTTGCCCGACGCGTCGTACTTGGCGCGCATCTCCTCGTTGGAGAGAACTTGGTACGCCTCGCCCACCTTTTGGAACTTGGCGTGCGCGTTCGGGTCGCTCGTGTTCTTGTCCGGATGCAGCTCCCTGGCCTTGACGAAGTACGCCTTGCGGATGACGGCGGCGCTCGCGCTGCTCTCGACGCCCAGGACGTCGTACAGCTCCGTCTCCTTGACCTGCCCGCCGCGGGCCGAGGACGACTCCTTATCGCCCGCTCGCTTGATCCCGTTCCGCTTGCAGTACTCGTCCTCACTGAGCGCGAGGACCTCCCGGGCCTCCTCATTCAGGTCGAAGACGACCCACTTGCGCGTGTCCTCGTCCCAGACCTTGCCCGCGTTGCTCTCCGCGAGCGCCTCGGGCGTGTTCCACACTCCACGTCCCAGCTGCACCGCACCGACGACCACGCCGGCCACCGGCAGTGCGACCGCGCCTGCGACGCCGGCCGCGAGCCCGCCAAAGAAACCCTTGACACCGTTCTCGCGCGCGCCGATGATGGGCGCCGCGACTAGTCCGGTGACCCCCATGGCGGCACCTTTGAGTACGCTCTTTGCAGCGGACGCCGCACCCGCCTGCACATTCCGCGGCCGGCGCGTCGAGAAGAGGGTCGGCATGTCATTTTCCGAGGGGCCATTAGCGCCTTCACCCTGCACCACTAACGCCTGGGAGCCGCTCCAGGCGGCCTGGGCAGCTGGCGCCGGCATAGGTTCGGCCATGGCGATCCGGAATCCGGAAAAAAGGGCTGTGACTGTGAAGTACAAATGACATGAAAAGTACCCGGTAAGGCGGTAAGGAACGCGCACCGTCGTCACCTAGGCTTCTTCGCAAGCGCGCCGAGGAGCAGCCCCGCGATGAAAGCCCCCGCCACCGCCAACTTCCATGCCAGTTGGGCCCGCAGTTCTGGACGTGCCGAGAGATAGATCATCGGTCGCCGATCACGCAGCTGCTCACCACCCTGTCCCGCCGCCCCGCCACCCCGCCGCACGTCCTCGATCGCCTCGGCAAGGAAGAGGCCCCGATCGGAAGCCGCGAGCATGAGGAGAAGTTCGCCCACCGCTGATGCAACCACCGACTGGCCGTTGAAGTGCACGCCGTCCTCGTTCTTGTGTTCCGCCCAGTTGGCGTAAACCACACAGAGGTGGTTTTCATAGGCGCGCACGCGGATAATGGGCTCGTTTGCAAACGAGTACGGGAAGAAGTTGGCGGTCGGCGTGATAACGAGCGATGCGCCGGCCAAAGCACACGAACGCACCGCCTCCGGAAATTCGACGTCATAGCAGACGAGCAGGCAGCACCTGACGCCGTTGCAGAGTGTGAAGACCTCGGCCAGACGACGGCCCGGCGTGAAGGCGGCCTGCTCGGCTGCGCCAAAGAGGTGTGTCTTACGGTAGATCGATTTCACTGTGCCGCACGAGTCGATGGCAAGCGCCGAGTTGTAGCAGTGGCCATCGTCGCCCTTCTCATAGAAGCCGAGGACGATCGCGAGAGCATTCTCGCGCGCAATGCGGCAGCACTCCGCAATCTCGGTTGCTTCCGGTCGCAGCGCGCACGTGCGTGCCATCTCCGAGAGCAGCCGGTAGCCACCAAGAAAGAGCTCGGGCAGGACGAGCAGATCAGCATTGCTATCTGCAGCAGTTCTGGCGGCCGTCTCGAGAGCGTCGAGCGCCCACGCAGCGCCTCGCACGCTGGCGGCGGGCGGGGGCACGTCTTGCCAGAGCGCGATGGAGAGGGTTGCACCCTCTTGGGTCACCCTCATGCGCTGCAAAGCCGACCCCCCCGTCGGCGCCGACTGTGGGTGCAGCAGGCGCGGTGGCGGCAGCGGCGGCGTCGGCAACTGGCGTGGCGGGGGCGGTGCTGAAGATGTAAGGCGCGACGTCGACGACGTCCTTGTGCTCCACATCCTCGACATCTTCCGTGCGTGGGACCGAGCCGGGCACTTTCGAAGGTCGGAGTCTGAGAAGTACAAACCGTGCTTTCCAAATTAGGAAACGACCGCTCGCGTGGGGAAACACGCCGCCATCTCAAACCCGCACCTGACCTCGACGTTAGGCACGTCCATCCCCCGCCGCGTCCGCGTGCACGCCGTCCATTTCCATGTCGCAGGCACCCGGCGAGCACCGGAAGCAGCCGGGCACCCGGGCTGGCCAAGCCAAAGGGGCTGGCATTGCGGGCAGGCGTGCCCGGCCGGGGCGTGCGCGGTGTCAAGTCAAGTCAAGTCAAGTCCACTGCTACATGTACCCTCGAGAGTACATTCGATAGGCTTCCCTTGAGGCTTCCTATAATAGGTTGTCTGTTGTTTATGAAGTGACTCTTGACTGACGTTTCGGAACACCGAACACGGCGAAACGGCGCCACGCACCAAAAGCCACTTTTCTTATAGTGCCTGTGTGAAGAAACGCCGTGGCGGGCGGGCGTCGAGTAAACACCTCTCCTCTCCATATCAAGCGTGAAGAGAAGCAGCGCCAAACAGAGTTGCTGTGGGGAAGGAGAGATGTTTGCTTCCTTGGTTTGCTTATCAAGTCAATCATGACGGGGCAGTAACGAGGGTCATGTGTAATATGTGTTAACGTTCACGGGGAGAACAGTGTGCGAGGGCATGTAAGGTGTGTGTATTCTGAGCGGGCAGTAACTCTGCCGTAGCAGTGCCGTAGCACCGGTTGTCGCGTCGAACGTGTTAACGTTCACAAAGCCACAGCGCGAGCTCATGCTCCAGGCGCACAATCTGCACGTGGTGCGTACGCTGTACACCGCCCCGAAAGCGCTGTTTGCGAGCCACGGCAACTTCGAGTTCCTTCGGCAGGCCAAGCTCAACG
>PJAB01001158.1:0-16789 GCA_002887195.1 Chrysochromulina parva
GACCTCTGATGAGGACCTCTGATTGCCTCTGATGACCTCTGATGGCCTCCCTCATCAGGTGCGACGTGCTCCCGTGCGACCTCTGATGAGGACCTCTGATTGCCTCTGATGACCTCTGATTGCCTCCCTCATCAGGTGCGACGTGCTCCCGTGCGACCTCTGATGAGGACCTCTGATTGCCTCTGATGACCTCTGATTGCCTCCCTCATCAGGTGCGACGTGCTCCCGTGCGCGGTGCGAGCGGGGGCCTTTATGCAGCTGGTGCGTGACCTGAACAGCGACGGCTCCAAGCTTGCAGCGCTCCGATTGTGCGAAGCCGCCCATGCGACCGACGGCCGGCTACGCGCCGCGGATTGTGTCGAGATGACGGGCCCCATGCCGCCGGCTGCAGCACCAGCTGCCGATGCGACCGCAGAGAGCCGTGACGAGAGCCACGACGATCACTTCGAGCTCAGCCGAGATACCTTCGAGCTCAGCCGAGCTCACTTCGAGCTCAGCCGAGATACCTTCGAGCTCAGCCGAGATACCTTCGAGCTCAGCCGAGCTCAGATGGTCGCCGTCCGTCGGATGCTCCAGAAGCTCGCGGTCGCGCCCCGCCGCTGGAAGAAGCCGAAGCTGCCTGAGCTGCGAGCTGCGCGCGAGGTGCGCATCTCGGGGCGCGAGATGCGCCTGGCCGCGAGCGTGCGGGATGAGGTGGAGGGCGGCGCCGGACGACGCACGGGATGGGAGGGTGGGCGCGGCGCTGCCGTGGGCGTTGAGGACTTTGCCATGGAGTGGTACCTGCGCGGCGGTGGCGACGGCGACGGCGGCACCGGCGGCGGCGGCGGCGGCGTGCAGTGGACGCGTGGCGTGCACCTCGAGAACGGACTCTTCCTGTCCACCTTCGCTCTGCTGCTATGGGATTGCCTGTTTGCGCCGACGCACGGGCCTGGCGCCGTCGCGGGCGCCATGGCCGACGCGCCGCTGGACCTTTTGGAGGGCGGGGGCGCCTTTTACCGCCGTCGAGTGCACGCCATTGAAGCGACCCTTGAGGCCATCGAGCGCGGCGAAGCGGTCGAGCGCTGGGCTCGCGCATACAAGGAGCACTACGGCGAGGCCGCCATCGGCGTCCAGTGGGGGGCGCTCGACACAGCGCTCACCGCGCACGCGCTCGAAGCCCTCGGGGGCGCCGTCGTGAGCACCATCTGTCGCACGCTCGCGCTCGACTACGTGGGGTCCCAACACGGCGCCCCCGACCTGCTGCTCCTCGCACCCCCTAGCCCCTCTGCCCCGCGCGGCGCGGCGCGATTCGTCGAGGTCAAGGGCCCCGGCGACGCGCTACGGGACGGACAGCTCGCCTGGATCGACGTGCTCGTGCGCGCCGGAGCGGAGGTGGACGTGGCTTACGTGCAGGTCGGGTGAGCCCTCTTGGACGCCGTAGATTTTTTCCGACTGGATGTGGGGAATCCCGCCGCTTGAAATTTCCTTGACTTGACTGATCTCCGATAGCATTTAGGCTGTAATTCATGCACGCAGCTGGGCTCTCAGTGCCGGCACTGCCGTCGTTAGTGCCCTCTCAAATAGCTGCATGCAAGAGCACTTTCATGTCGTGCAGGTCGCCCGCACCCGTCGCGCGGCTGCAGGGTCCCACTTTTGGCAAGGCGCCGGCGACGACCAGCGGAGGCAGCAGCAGCAGCAGCAGCGCGGCGCCTCCTAGCTTGGTGCGCACGCTGTTGACGCTCGCGCTGGTGGTGAGCAGCATGCTCCCATCTGCTCCAATGATGGCTGCCCCTGAGCCGCCCGCGGTGGTGGCCTTGGCGCCGCAGCGGCGCGGCGAGCCTCCCGCCGCAGCCGGCGCGCTGCCCACGACAATGAGCCTCGCGGCCGCAGACGCGGCCGCAGCTCCCAAGCCGCCAAGCCAAAAGTACCTTCTGTTCACCGGCTTCCCCTTCCCACTTGGCCCATTCACGGAGCGCAAGACCGTCGAGAGCGAGCTCGTCAAGGGGCGTGTCTATTCGTTTGAGCAGGAGATCCGACTGTCGGGCATCTCAGCCAACGTACGCTGTACCGTTTTCCGCATGCGTGACAACCACCTGCTCGTGTACAACCCTGTGGCACCCACGGACGAGTTCCTCGCGCAGCTCAAGGCGCTCGACAGCAAAGGCGTCGCCCACATCCTCCTTGGCGCCACCCCGTACGAGCACAAGGTGTTCGTCGGGCCGTTCGCCAGGCGCTTCCCCGAGGCTAAGGTGTGGGCTGTGCCGGACCAGTGGTCCTTTCCGATCGACCTGCCGGCGCCGCTGCTGGGCATCGACACAAAAGGCACGGGCGGCGGCGACCTCACCGACACCGCCGCCGGCTCCGCAGCGTACGCGAATGCGCCTGACCTGACAGACGAGTTCGAAGTGAAGCTACTACGCCCATCACGGCGCCTCGGTCTAGGGTACGCGGCCAATGAGGCGGCGGTGCTGCACAAGGACACGAAGACGCTCGCGCTGACGGATGCGCTCATCTACGTGCCCGGCGCGCCCACCAAGATTTACGATGAGGGTAACCTGCGTGCCATCGGCGACAATGCACGTGACACCAACTCTCTTGGGAACCTCATCCTCAAGGGAGCAGGTGCCGTCAACTGGCGCGGCACCGCCGCTCAGACTGTGGATGAGCTGTGGGCGGACGGGATGCGCCAGGGCACGGATGCCGAGGTGGTTCAGCGAGGCTGGGAGCGCAACGTACTCCTCTCCCTCTTCTTCGGCCCGAGTCCAGACTCTCTCGTGACACCGGCGCCTTCATTTGCGGCACTCAAAGGTCGCTGGATCGTCGCTCCCGTGACCGACTCGCTCATCTACCGGTCGGATCGTGTGAAGCCGGAGCTGAGCCGCTGGGTGAACGACATCGTCACCAACTGGGACTTCAAGGTGATCGTGCCCTCGCACTTTGAGGCTCATGCAGGGACGCCCGAGGACATGCGCGCGGCCTTCAAGCCCACTCTCGCCGCCACGACGCTCGATGAGGCGAGGCGCTCGACCGACCGGCCGTACAAGGCCGCTGATGTGCAGCTCCTCGACGACATTGCCGGCGGGCTCATCCAGCTCAAGGTCATCTGAGCCGAAAGCGAGCACTGTCGGGTCCGATGTCGTCCACTCAAGACTCGTCCTCTAGGGACCCTACGCATGATGTCTCGAGGTCTCGGGGTATGGTTGATTCGACGTCCCCCGTTTCCGCGTGTGGATTGAAGACGCATGCGCGCCTCGTGAGGCAAAACTTCCTGCGCTTCGACATTTTTAAAGTCCGCAAGTAGTGAAGACATCCATGGGCCGTCGCGACTCTCGCCGCGACGCAGCGCAGACCGCCTTTCAACTCCTGCTGCTATCTAGGCTCTACGACCAGTACCAGCGCCTGCCAATCCAGCCAGGGCGGCTGGTAACAGTCGTCGCAGTTGCGCTGATTGGCATCCACCTCTTTCCCGACTTGGTACCCTATGAAACCACGGACGTGTGCATCAGCAGCCGCGCCATGTTCAGCCTCTTGTCGGAGTCACAAGACACATACTTTGCGCTTCTATTTAAGAGTCGTCGCAGCGCTTTCGATCGGTGGAGTGAGACCATTCGCCGACTTACGCTTTCGACGCTGCTACACATTGACGACCTCCATCTCTATTACAACACTGCCGCCCTGATTTGGAAGGGATCAATGCTCGAGGACCGAATGGGCACCGCACGTTTTAGCCTATTCCTCGGATATAGCATCCTCGCGTCGGGGACGCTCGCAGTCCTCCTCGGCCGGCTAGCAGAGAGCCTCGAGCTTGGCACGCTCTCGTGTGCCGTCGGCTTCTCGGGGGTGCTGTACGCGATGTCAGCGGTCGCGTATATGGAGCCCCAGGCGAACGAGATGACCCTCGTACACGGCACCTTTGTTGTGAGCCGCCGGCATGCTATCTGGCTCGATGTTGTCCTCTCGAGCGTGCTACACCGCCACGTCTCCTTCCTGGGGCACCTCGGAGGCGCACTTGCCGGATGGGCATGGTGCGCGCTGCCTCGCAGTACCTGGCCCGCGTTGTTCAGCTCCGGGGGTCGCGGTACCCGTTTTCATGGCGGTGGGCGCGTTGGAGGCAGCGGCAGTCGCGCACAAGCACGCTTCGTGGCTGTGGATTGAATCAGCGCGCACTCGGGTGTTCTTCTTCCAACAACACAGCGACGAAAAGTGCCATGAGCGGCCGCGCGTATGAACTTTTTGTATGTACAGAGTCACAACTTTCAGACCCAAAAAAGGCACACGGCCGAGCGCTCGAGGGCGCAGCGCATCTATGGCGGACGCGACCCCTCTCTTGGGAGGCAATGCAGAGGAGGCAGAGGCCGGGCTGTGGCTTCGTGAGGCGGAGCATGTCGAGGTCGAGCTGGACGTGCTGCGGCGGATGCAGCTTACGCCGGATCGCAAGCTGGCCCGCGTGGTGCGCTGCGCGACGAGCAAGCAAGAATACACGCGGATGATGGAGTTGCGCGGCTACGAGCTCGTCGAGGTCCAGGGCGTCGAGATCACGGCGGACAGGCCATTCGAAGCGCTGCTCGAGGTGATGGAGCGCAGCGATGAGAATCAGGACATCAAGCTGACGTTCAGGCCGCCGGATTGGCCGGGCTCGCCCGCGGAGGCGGAGCGCCAGAAGCAGAACAACCTCTTCAGTCCGCAGGCGATGGTCACCGAGCTGACGACCGACATCCTGCTTCAGCACCTCTACATCCAACGGTCGCGGCGTGTGGCCGTGATCAAGGACCTGTCCAAGGTACCCTCGGGGATGAGGAACCCTGATGACCGCAGATGCCCACTGATGACCGTTGATTGCCACTGAGTAACGTTGATTGCCACTGAGTAACGCCGATCACCGCCGAGTACCCGATGTGACTGCTGCTTGCCAGGTACCTTCGGGGATGCGCTTCTACTTCAATCACCCGTTCTGGAGCCTGTCGAGCCTCGGCGCGCTACTCGAGCTCCGGCCGAACACGCTGCGAGAGCTCGACCTGTCCAACAATAAGCTGAGCGATGTGGGCGATGACCTCTCGCGCTTCGAGCAGCTGACCGAGCTCCGGCTCGAAGGGAATCGGCTCACCTCGCTCGAGCTCCACCACATGCCGCGGCTCACATCCCTGTACCTCGCCTCGAATCAACTGCGCGTGCTGCCCGAGTTGCTCGGGATGCCCTCGCTCCAGCGCCTCGATCTCGGCGAGAATCTCATCGGATCTCGCACCGCCGGCGAGGGCATCCGTGCGAACCGCGGCGAGTCGCCGGACGGCTGGGAGTCATTGGCGCACTCGCCGCTGCCCGAGCTCAAGCTTTTACTGCTGCCGAACAACCAGCTAACATGGACTCAGGTGGCCTTCAATGAGCGCATCGCTCGCCTCGCCGATAAGCAATCGCTCACGGCGCTCGACCTGCGTGGCAACCCCTTCTTGTTCCAACCGCGTCTCGACGACCAGCCGTCCATCCGAATGTATCGGGAGTGGATCCTCACGCAGTGCCCGCGGCTTAAAGTCCTCGATGAGGAGGAGGTCGGTGACCAGGAGCGGCTGCGCATGCTCCTCGAACCGATGAAGGAGCCCTTCGTTGACGTCGGCGCCGACGAGTCCGGACAGCCGGTGGGAGGCACCGAAGGGGGACGCTTCCCGCGCTTCCAATACTTTGGCAATCCGAAGCTCTCACCGCTGCCGGTGCATGCAGACATGCTAGCAGCGACCTTCTCACTCCCATCGCGCATGGTCGTCAACGTACTCCAACGCATCCAAGACTCGCTCCAGAACCTCTTCCACGCGCCCCCACAGGTGCGACCGCCAGCCGCCGCCGCCACCGGCTCGACGGCTCGCCTCCTTTGCTCAACCTCTCGGCTCACCTCCCCACCTCCCCCTCATCTCCTCTCACCTCGCCTGACCTCCCCCCCTCACCTCGCCTCACCTCCACCCTCTCGCCCGGGCAGGCGCGCTTCTTTTTCGAGCCCGACGGCGGCTTCGAGGCGCTCATCGGTGCGGAGATCAAGGCAGCTGCGGCGGTGGACAAGCCCACGAGCGTCGACGCGCGCGACGCACTCAACGACGAAGGCGCGAACGAAGGTCCGACGGGACGTTTCCGCGAGGCTCGTAAGCACGTGAGGCTCGCCGGTGAGGCGCAGCTCGCTCGGGGCAACGGGCTGCTCAAGGATTCTCAGGTGGAGGCCGAAGAGGAGGCCTTCCAACGGTTCTACACGAAGACGGCGCGAGGGCTCAAGGAGCTAGATAAGGAGGAGAGCGAGATGAGCCCGATCCCAATCGCACCGCTGCCTGCCGAGAAGTTGGCGCCGGGCGAGGCCGCGGCCGCTCCTATCCCCGCGGCCATCGTCGACGTCGCTTCCCCCGGGGGCGGTGAGGGCATTGAGCCGAGCGAAGCGGCGCGCAACTTCCGCATGCCCCTGCCGAGTGGCATGGGCATCCCCGATCGGCGCAAGCGCGATGGCTATCAGGTCATCTCGGAGGTGATACAGCAGCTGGTTCTCATCTTTGACCGCGCGCCGATAGCCGACCAGGTGACCACCATGGGCGCCGAGCGCGCCCTCGCGGCCGAGGCTGCAGGTGCGATGGTCGCCATCAGCGAGCGGATTCCCGCGGTGGCGACGCGCGATGAGCGGCTCGGGATAGCGCAGAGGGCCGTGCGACTACTAACCACGTGTGCGGCCATGGGCGGCGACGACCATTGGGGCGACGTGCTTGCGCGCGAGGCGCTCGAGGCGCTCCTGGAGCTCCTACACTCCTCCGAGCAGCAGGAGAACATGATCATCAATGAGGCGCTTGCGGTCCTCATGCCACCCGTCGTAAGCACGCAGTGCTTCGACTGGGTACAATGGTCGCACTTTGAGATGATGGTGACGCTCGTCTCGATCAAGCCGCAGGTGGGGCTTCAGCTCTCGTCTCTCGCTCCCACGCTGCAGCGCATCGCCGCCGCGGAGCTGGGCACCGGGCCCACGCCACTCTATCAGCTGATGGGCAAGCTCGCCCGCTACGAAGATGACTTCCCGCGCACCAAGGGCGTCAAGGGAGTGCGCGCCGACTCGATGAGCATGCACTCGCCCGCGCACGCCCTGCACGCCGCCGGCGTGACAGACACGGTGGCCGGCCTCATCAAGGCCGGCCCCGATAAGAAGCGCGCGATGGATTCGTGGACGCCTTCGAGGCAGATCTGCGTGTGGCAGGTGGTCGAGGGCCTCGCGCGGCACGTGCCACAGGCGTCACTCCTCTTCGTCGAGATGAAAGCAGACGTCGCCGTCAAGAATGAACTCCTCGAGCACCTCGGCGGCGGCCGCGCCAAGCAAGCATGGAAACGCCCCAAAACGCGACTGGTCGCTCAACTCATCGCAACGGTCGAGGCTCTCGGGCGCCACTCGACCGTGGCGCGGCGCACGCTGTTCGCTCTGCCACCGTCGTACGGAAACGTCCTCGGGGATGAGTACCCCAAGTATGACGAGGAGAAGTGCGCGCTGCTGCTGCACGTGCTGCCCCTTATCAACGGTAACGACCGGCTCGATGCGGTGATGCTCACGGAGTGCCTGCACCTGCTCGGCTCGCTCGTCCTCACGGGCAACGGGTTCATGCTCAACGCGCTCTATAAGATCCTCTTCGAGAAGGTGAGAGAAGCCCAGAAGCCTGAGGCGGCGGACGAAACCTGATTCCCAATGGATTCCCACTGACGAACCCTTGGTCCCGCGGACGAAACCTGATCCCCACTGGATTCCCACTGACGAACCCTTGGTCCCGCGGACGAAACCTGATTCCCACTGCTACCCACTCATGGTCGACGCTCGGCTTCTCGCAGGGCATGCTGATGCTCCGGCTCGCGCAGCCCTCGTCCCAGGGCGGAGTGCTCGATAAGGTTGCGGCGCGGGCGGCCCAGTGGGCGTTGGCCACCAAGTGCGAGCGCGGCTCCGCCACCGAGGAGGAGCGCATGGCTCACGACGAGCTCGTCCGAGATTTGGAGCTCGGTCTATCTCGCCAGCACGGCGGCATGAGCGTTGAGACGGTCGATGACGGCGCCGTGCTTCAGATGCTCCGAGCTCTCGTGCGCGTGATGACCGCGTTCGCCCAGCGCGCCGAGGACTACCAGCAGTCCAAGGACCGTTACCTGCGCGGCGAGGGAGCTCAGCCAGACGACCGCCTTGAGATCGCATCTCGCGTGACCGAGCTCTTCGACGAGAACTCGCGCGACAAGATCATCTTTGGGATGCTGAGCAACACGAATGACGCGCTGTGCATCGAGGCGATGCAGTGCCTTGCGACGGTGCCAACTGAGAGCCTCGAGGCTGACGAAGTTCAGGTGCTCGTCGAGTTCGTGCACGAGAAGATGCAAACTCACCAGATGTACGTGGGACGCAATGAGGAGATGCTGATGCATGCCTTCGGCTGCTTTGCGCGCGTCGTGCGCGTGCCCGACATCAAGGACGTGGACAAGAAGGGCAAGAAGGGCAAAGTGGCCAAATCGACAGGCACGGCTTTCCGAGAGAAGAATGGCGATCTCGTGCAAGTCGCGATCTCGCTCCTCGTGGACAATACTAAACGCGAGATTCCACAGTCGGCCAGTGCCGAGCGCGCCCAAAAGGCACGGCTCTCGACGGCGATCACACACTTTTTGCAGGCGTGCTCGGGCCCCGACTCGGACTACGACGCCGACGACCAGGACGCGCCGCGCGTGTGGTTGCAGGCCGTCTCGGTGCTTCAGATGCGTGATGCGACCAACTCGATGGTGGAGGTGATGCGCAACGAAGAGCGCTTTGGAGAGCGCTCTAATGGGCAGAAGCTCGAGCTCGAAAAGTCGGCCATGGCCGATACAATCGAGCCGCTGCTGTACACGCTGCCGCAGGTGCAGCCGACGGGCCTGATCAAGGCGCGGCTGCTCAACAGGCTTGCTGAGCTGCTCGAGCCGGTAGGGGGCGTGGGCGATGCCGCGAGCGAACAGCTCTTTTCGTCGGAGACAGAGGAGCCAACGGCAGGGCGCCCAGAGAGTGCGGAGGCGAAGCGCAAGCGCATGCAAGGCCACGTGTCCTTCTTGCGCCGGAACGGCGTCGATCTCGTGCTCACGCAGCTCGAGAACCAGCTCTCCGAGTTTCGTCAGATGAACCGGGGGTCGGGCGACGCGTTTGCGGGCGGCGACGCCGATGGCTTCGGATCGGACGAGCTGCTGCCACCGGACGCCTCCTCCGATCGCACGCAGCGCTCGAGTGACGCGTTGCTCAGCTTCGTGCAGTTTGAAAACAACTTGAAAGAGGCTGGGCTCGCCGACGTGGAGGAAGAGGACGACATTGTCCCCACCGAGGAGCAGCAGCGGAAGGACATCGAGGCGGGCGTCGACTGGCACAACGTGGGCATCGGCTCCCTCTTCACTGAGAAACTGCATCTGATGGCCGACCAAGGCGAGGACACCGGTGCCAGCGCAAATTCCTTTGGCGGTAGCAAGGGTGGCGTCCTCACCGTCAAGAGCCTTAGCGGCATGGAGAGTGACAATGAGAGGCTCGGGGCCGAGCAGCAGAAGAATGTCGAGGATTCCATCTCGGCAACCTTTCGCGTGCTCAGTGCATGCGTGCGCTACGGCTCACCCGAGACCAAATTAGGGTTCCTCAAGCGCTTCTCGCAGCTGTCGATGCAGCAAGACGTGCTCAAGCTCGCGGGCTATGCGTCCATCTTCACACCTAAATCACGGAGCTCCGCGACCGCCGGTGTGAAGGAGACGGACGTGGCGCTGCGCTTCGTCACGATGTGGAACGCGGTGTTGCATGCGATGGATGAGGAGCACATGATCACGGTCGAGCAGCTGCCGTTGCTCGAGACGCTTGCGGCGCTGCTCCCTCGACTGCTCGACCCACTGGCCGTCAAGATGGGCAGCCTGCTCGACCTGTGGCGCCGTACCGGTAAGCGCGACGGGTTCTCCGCGGCCAACCAGGAGCTGCTCAACAAGACGATGCTCTCGACCGAGCCCCCGTCGTACACCAAGATGCTCAGCGCCTTGCACGGCGTCTCTGGCCTGTACTCACGCATGCTCTGCTCGATTGAGGCGCTCAACTTCTCGAAGGAGCAGATGGTCGACGTGGCCGCGAAGGAGCTCGCTCTCCGCAGATTGCTCCCCCCCTCGCATGCCGACAGCCAGAGGCTGCGCGAATACTCCGTCGACGACGGCGTACCCAATGGCGGCCGGAACGGCCACGGCCACACCGACGAGCACGGCGGCCACGGGCGCCAGCCAAGCAGTCCGGCAGCTGCGGCGATGGCCAAGGGAGCCCAGGGCTCGGCTCTGCTCGCCTTCCTCTCCGCTCTCTTCTTCGATGTGGTGCTGCGCCTCGCGGAGGGATGGCACGCGGGGGGGAGCAGCGTCGGCCGGTCGGACGTTGATAAGCTGACGCGGCAGGACGCGATGAACTCCATCAAGGTACTGCTCGCCGCCTTTTGCGTCATTGATGAGGAGCGCCGTTTTGAGCTCTTCCAACTCACGGCTCGGCTGGAGGCGCGATGGGGCTTCACGCTGCCCCCCGCGCTCATGTCGGCGATCAAGTCCATCACGGCCGAGGAGCTCTACAAGCGCGCCCTCTTTCCGTTCCTCACGAAGACCGCGTTTGTGCTCGAGCCCGACGGCGAGAGGATCCTCGAGGCCACCTGGATGGTGCAAGAGCTGCCGCGGCGCATGCGCGCGCCCTCGGTGATGCTCGTAGTCACCAACCGCGCCATCTACTTGCTCGAGCCGACCACCGCGGCCGTGTGCAACGTGTGCGAGCCCTGGAAGCTGTGCCCGGCCGGGCCAAGGCTCAGGCTGCGCGTGCCCTTTTACCGGCTCAAGAAGATCGTGCTCGACTTTGCGACCAAGTACCAGTGTGGCCAACGCATGAAGCTCGTGTGCATGCAGGCGGCCGACGAGGCACGAGCGCGCACTCCGGCCGCGACCGATGGCGGCTTCTTTGGCTTCTGTCGCTCGTGCATGGGCGGGCCGCTGCCGCCCGAATCTCCGGGTGGATCTCCGGATGGCAGCCCCAAAAAGCCGTTACGGCCCAAACCAGCCAACGTCGAGCTGCAGTTCTCGACGCTGCACGTGGGGGTCGTCGAGCGGCTCACGCGCACCATCCGCCGAATGATGGAGCCGCGCCCGATCGAGGTGGTGCGCGACATGAGCCAGCTGCGCGCGCTCGCCATCTCGTCGTACAGATCGTCCCAAGGGGGGGACGAGGGGGCAGCATCGCAGTTCGATGTGCTGGCCTCGACGATCGATCCGGTGGAGCTGCTCCTCAACGCGCCGTTCGTCTACCCTCGCTTCGCCGTGCGCTGCGAGCGCTTACCAATCAAGGGAGCGCGCCAGACGACCAAGTCCGAGCGGCTGCTTGTGCTGACCGACTCGTCGATCTCGATCTTCACAGAGGAACCCGAGCACTTCCACGCAGTCCTCGCGGAGGAGGAGAGCGCGACAGAGGAAGGGAGCAACAAGGCGAGAGCGCCGCACAGCACGGCGCCCTCGGCCGAGCAGGTGACGAAGCTCGAGATGCGGATTGAGCTCGGATCTCTCGAGATGCTCGAGCTCGAGATGTGCGAAGAGCCGAGGGTGCTCCTCGCGGGCGACGGCAAGTCGGTCACGCTCCAGTTCGCGGACGACACCGCCGCGCTGCTCTTCCGCATGCACATGCGCAGCCTGCTATGGGACATGGGGCGCGTCGAGTGGCGCGCACACACCATCCTTCAGGCTGACAGCTGATGGTGGAGGGGGGTGACCCCGTTGTTCAACACAAGTACAGTATCAAAGTCGGCCCGTGAGCTGATCGTTCATGTTACAGGGCCTTCACACCGTCCGGTCAAGTGTGAAGTGACCTGACCCGTGCTCGTGCGTGCTCAAAAGAACGTCGTCCATGCCCCGAACGCTCCTCACCGACGACGCTCGCAACCTGACGTTCGAGTGCCTGCACGCGGAAGAGGCCGAATTTCTCTTCGAGGAGGTGTTCACCCGGCGGTCCTACTGCCAAAGCGGCGTGCACGTGCCCAAGCGAGGAGCTCCTTTGGTCGTTGACGTCGGGGCCAACATAGGGCTCTTCTCGCTCTTCGCGCTGACAGAGAATCCACGTGCGACCGTCATTGCCGTCGAGCCGGCACCGCAGCTTTTTGCCATATTGGAACGCAATCTCAACCACCATTTTGACACTGGTGCAGCCGAGTGCGTTCGTGCGCTCATGCTTGATGAGCCAGGCGTTCAGACGCTGTATTACTATGCGGATGCGCCGGGCGAGTCAACGCGCAACCCATTCGAACGGAGCATGCAGCGCAAGCGACTCGCCACGGCGATGCGCGAAGGCTCAAGAGGCGGCACCGAATCCAGCGCCATGGGTGAGGAGGACGTCGCAGACGGGCATCCGATTGCTGTGGAGGCGCGCACGCTCTCGCAAGTGCTGGACGCCGCCAGCCTCTCGAGCGCACTGAGCGCATCGACCATCGCCCTGCTCAAGATCGACGTGGAGGGCGATGAAGAGCAAGTGCTGCACGGACTATCGGCTTTTCTTGAGTGTCGAGTCCCGCATCGCTGATACACTTGAGAACTCTGCGGATATCTCTTGTCTAAACAGCGTGCGGGGTTCTTCTCAGGGTCCAGCTGCTGCCTCGAGTCTCTGGTTGGAAACTCTGAACTCGCAAGAGCTCAGCTTCCCTCACATTCAGCATCAACCACAGCGCAAGGGCCCCGTCCCGATCGCCCAGCTCATTGACAAGATGTGCAAATACTCGGCTGAGAGGCTTGTGCTACAGTGCCCCAAAAACACACGCTGCTTGCCCGAGGTCTCGTTGCAGCTCACGAACATCTACTTGACCATCACCACGAGGAGCCTCGAGCAGCAGCTGCTGTCGAGTGTCGTGCATTTCAAGAGTCCGGAGCACAATGAGCAGCAGACGAAGAAGCTCACCAAGGTTGTCCACTCGGACAAGGAGATTCTCAAGCATCTCGAGGACCATCTGCTCTGTAGTCTGGCCAACTTGACTGGCGACCTGCTCGACGACGTGGATGTCAAGTACACTGACCAAGAGCCGAACAATTCCACAGAGGAGCTCGAGAGCTTTCCGAAACGACCTGTGCACGTCAACGACGGCCCGGCTGCTGAACACCATGTACACCAAGCTACTCAGCAACGTACTCGAGAGGATGGACGATGGGCACGACCCGCGAGGTCTCAAGATCACCAACGTCTCGTGCAAGCGGTTTCCGAGCGCTACCAGGTAATGTATACCGAGCGTCGCGACCCGCTCACGTCTTGGGAAGCCTCGCACCAGATCGCCAGGCTGCTCAGCACGTGGATCGTGGGTACCTTCGACGGCACGATCATGACTAAAATGAACTCATTGATGGGAGGGCTTCAATCGATCCCAGAGCTGCTCGCCGACTCCACGCGGTTCCATCGTGTGGTGATGCACACGGCGGGCCACTTTCACAAGAGCGTCCTTCCAGCGGCACTGATCATCCAACGACGGGTGCAGGCCAACATCGAGCGCCGCAAAGCGCAGAACGTTTACAAGATCTTGCTCCCATGTTACCGGAAGTATATGCAAAGCTTAGTGCAAGGCAACGAATCTGCGCCTCAGCCTCAGCCGCCAGCACCGGAACCGCTGCCACCTCTGCCCACGTTGTTTCCGATGATCGTCCAACCCCCTCTCGTTCTGCCGAGAATCTTGGCGGCTGTGCACGTGCACGACACGGAGGCACTGGAGCTTCCTCCATCACCGCCAACACTCGAGCAGATGCAAGTTCAGGTGCCATGCGCTCTACAGATAAGCTCAGCCAGTGTGCGCCTCCGTGGAGGGATGCTCCCCACCGGAGAATCCAGTGCACCAGATGGCCACCAAGGCCCTGAGCCAGAGGGGTCTGGTGGAAGGGTTGACCTTGGGGCCGGCCACGCCATGCGCGTCCCCACCCACGGCCCCCCTCAAGAATCGGCGCTTGGTCAATTATGCTCGCTTCTCCGAAAAGAGCCCTATGTGCCAGCTGTGGCGACGTCGCCCTCCCTTCTAGCTTGGCTGTCCTGGGATCACATGCCTGGAGCAGACGGCGAAGGTGACATTAGGCAGGCTGCGATCATGGCAGCTGTTGATGCCATCAACGTGCTCATCCATAAGTACTCATCCATTGGATGGGATGTGGGGTACTACCTCCGCCTGAGGGTCCAGCTGTTCCAGCTGTTCGAGGAACACCCCCCTGACACAGAGGTTGCAGCCCAGAGCCTCACCACGATTAGGCTCTGGGTAGAGCGAGGGGCTGACCCCGACGGGTGGAAGGAAGATTGGGGCTTGGATCCAGCTGCGGCCGCGCTTCGAGCCGCCAAGAAGCGGGACAATGGCAGCGCCGGGAAGCAAGGTGGTGGGAAGGAGCCCAAGATCCCCGCAGAAGATCCAGTGCCCTCTGTTGAGCAGCTCCAGGGCGCTGTACCACACTTGGGGGAGACGTCTGCTGGCCTCCCCACCAAGCAGGTCGCTGTGGCTGCCCGACCCCTACGAACTCCACCAGTGCAAGCTGCAAAGGGCAAGATGCCTGTAGGCAACAACACGGCTGCAAAGGGCCCCATGGATCATTTCCTCAAACCCACTAACACCCTCCAACCCCAAGGTGCTCAATTATCACAAAGAGCAAGGGAGAAGATGCCTGTGGGGCGCCTGGCCCAAACTGAGAAGACAGAGACTCGAAGGGGGGACATTCTGAAAATCTCGGAGGCACTTTCGGGCTCAATGGCGGACTACCCGAAATTCGCCGATGCACTGTCCAGGAATCACGGCGACGTGACAGATGCAATCCAGTATCTTCTGAATCAGGCAGCAGCTGGCGACAAACGTGAGACACCTGCCAATGAAGACGATGAGGCCAATGACTACAAGATCACTCTCATTTACAGTATATTGGAAGGCAATGTCACAGTGTCGGAGATTGGTCAGGCCCTCACCGAGCATGGTGGAAACATCCACAGCACTCTATGTTGGCTCCTGGAACCACAATTCATGGCCAATACGGTCCCCATGGACTCGGAACATTTCAATCCAATTACGGGCAAAGAGGACCAGGAGGGCGAGAAAGATGGCACTTGGGTGGACCAGGGGGGCTGGGTCAAGCATGGTCGAGACTACAACTCAGAGGAAGATTCCGAGCAGGAGGACAGCTCTGAGGTTGAATCCGAGTGTGGTTCTGTGGAGGACGAGGACCTGTCGGAGGACGAAGACGAAGGCCGACAGCCCATGGGCGACAGCAGGCCAGGAGCACTCGTGATGGTGGACTTTGCATCCAGCTCAGCAGCACCAGCGCTCTGACGACGTGGAGCTACCACTGGATGCATGTGGGTCCGTGGCCCTTGGGGCAGCACAGCTGCATACAGTGTGACCCGATTGCGCTTGGGCAGCTTGAGCATGGGGACTGGTCCAGAGCCAGCCCCAGAGGCTGATGTTCGGGTGAAGGTGAGCATGTCCACATCCCGCTGACCAGGCACACCCACCGTCTTGCGCTCGAGGGTGCCAAAGCCACGCAATTCATAGATGTTTAAGAGCTTGTCGAAGGTGGACAGGGTGGCCTTGTCTCTGCCCAGGGTGTCGGTGACCACCAGAATCCCACCATCCCGGAGTGATTCAATGGCCAGTGGTCAAGCGGGTGGCTGCCACCACGTTTGGTAAGTGCACCTCGGTGGCCGGGAAGCTGGGTGGTGAGCTGGGCTCACACATCACCAATTGGAGCAAGTTCAAAGTTGAGGCGCCTCCGTCGGCCATGCTGATAGGCAAGTACACTGATGATTGTCGTGCCGAGGGCGCCTGCGTGGTGGCCACATGTGATGACAAGGTCATCATGATCACCAGGGTGAGCTTGCCCACAGGCCAGGACGGGGGCCAGAGGGAGTGGGAGGTGGTCAAGCGGGTGGCCACCACCTTGTTTGGTAAGTGCACCTCAGTGGCCGGGAAGCTGGGCTCAAACGTCGCCAATTGGAGCAAGTTCAAAGTGGAGGCGCCCCCGACGGCCATGCTGCTCGGCGAGTTCACTGATGGCTGTCGTGTGGAGGGTGCTTGCGTGGTGGCCACCTGTGATGACAAGGTCATCACGATCACCAGGGTGAGCTCGCCCACAGGCGAGGCTGGGGGCGAGAGGGAGTGGGAGGTGGTCCAGCGGGTGGCCACCGCCACGTTTGGTAAGTGCACATCCAGCGCAGCGGCGGCAAACTACGCCGAGTCCAAGTCTAATCCAGCTATGAGTACCAACGAGGCCAAAAGTGAAGGAGCTTCTCAGGCAGTCCACAAAAAAGGAAAAGGTACTCAAAGCTGTGGAATGTGTGGGCAGGTTGGCGTCAATTCGACAACCTGTCCCCGCAATAGGTATGCTGCCAAGCCAATACACAAAGATGGAAGGAAAGAGCCTAGGACGAGAAATGGCCGGCAACAGCGAGGTGGAGATGGCAAGCACCTCTACGCAGATTATCTTGTCTGATAGGATGTTGAAGGTGCACGGTCAAATGTGGGGAGTGGCGTGACAGCAGATCTTCCCCCAAGCTCTTAGACTCAGACAGTACGAGGCGCTGCACGTGTACCCTGTAGTCGCGTGATCGAAGCCAGCACTTGAGTTTTGCCTAGCACAGGTATCACACGCGATCACACGCCAGCACAGAGGTATCACAGGTATCACACGGTATCACACGCCAGCACGTTGGCTGCGCGAAGCACGCTACGCATTTACGTTGCGAGATCACAGCGCGCGCGCTGGCCTCCTTCGATGCCCCGGCCACGGAAGGCGGACTTGTCGCCGGCCTGCGGCAGCGTTCCAAGCG
>PJAB01001159.1:0-16762 GCA_002887195.1 Chrysochromulina parva
TGCTTAAAACGGTCCAGTGTGCGCCATAGGGTCCGGCGATGAGGGTGGCGATACAATGTATGAGCAAAACGTGTTGTAGCGGTCATATAAGTCATTCAAGAAACGTTCAATCACGCGCTAATGGAATCGAAGATAAGTGGCACCATGTTCTTCGCGCAGTGGTGGGTGCTAGACCTGACCTCAGAACCGCTCCCCGACCCTGCGATCCGACGGGGGGGGGGAGTGAAAACCGCAAACCCGTTCCTGCTGGCTTACTGCTGGCTGGACCTGCGCCTGCCCGAGCTTGCCTGTGGAGCCCCTTGTTAAAGCGCACGCTTCTGGCTTGGCCGCACGAGGGCTGTGCCGACCGCACAGCAGCAGCCCCGGGGATGGGCAGGCAGGTTACCTCAGGTACGGCCAAGAGCAAAGCGGCCAAAGAAGACATGCGCAAAGAAGATTCTCGTCGCCATGCACATTCGAGCGAGTCTGCACTCATCAGTCTTCATCCCACTCAACTGCCACAACGCGCTGCGTGCGCACGCGGCCTAACCTCTGTCGATCTTAGTCGCCGCGCTGGCGGCTTGCCTGTTACCATCCTGACTTCGCAAACCACTCACCTCACATGTCTCTCGCGACGGCACGAGAGTCGAGACTCGAATGTCCTCCCACCATCGCACACACATGCGCTCACTTCTGACCACTGCAAGCTCTGCCCATCGGCGTGGCGGGCTCACTCGCCGGGGACTATAGAGGCACAAGAATCGAGCCGGAAGTCCCACAAGTGAGCGGCCGCGATGCGCACACGCAAACGGGCGTCTCAGGCACAATCAGCGCTGGCGGCAACGCACGCGCGAGCGGCAGCCGCGATCGGCAATGCAAGCGCGAGCGGCAGACGCGAGCTAAGGGTAGGGGGGATGCGCAGCAGTGGTCGCGTACTTCGGTGCATGGTCGGAGAAAGGGTGACTTTGGCACGCGCGCCCGGCGAACTCTGCCAGCTGGTGGACTGCTCGCGGTCCTTTTCACGGACTGGGATGTCCTGTCCTGCAATCCACATGCGTGGGTGGTCGCGCGCGACGGGCCAGAGCCACCGCTTCGGTCCGTGGCCCGGCTCTAGGACCTGATCCTCTTTCCATTCCTGCAGGCAGAGCTTACGCTCCTTGGCAAGGAACTCCTTGGAGATCTTCTCCTTACCCTCGCGAGCACGCTGGCGGCTAATCCAGAGAGCGCGCTCCTTGGCCACCTGGTCTGCCTTCTCGTGCGCCGCTATCGCGTCCTTGTCCAGCAACTTCTGGCGGTTCATCTGTGGGAGAGCGAGCATACGGCGGAAGGTTGGGCACTATGCTGCGCCAGAGGCGCACCGACGCAACAGTGAACAGGCCGCACGCACCTCCTTCTCGTAGTGCTGCTTCTCGCTCTCGATGTACTCGTCTGCCTTGGTGAGCACAAACGGTCTAGCGGTGCTCATCCATCCGATGTTCTTCTCCGCCTCCTTCCTGGAGGCAGGCGGAGACGGCGAGCGTGAGGAGCGATAGCCCGCGCGGCCGGGTGATCCGCTCTTCGGTGATGATCCACTCGGCGAGCCTTTCAGTGGTGACGATGGTGAACCAGACATTGTGATCGGCATGGCTTAGAGCGAACACGGCTCGCTCGCTCGCTCGCGCTACAAAAGTACGGCGAAATTCGGTTTCAAAACACTTTCAAGTTCTGAAACTTGTCCGCCTTACCGTTTTCATATCTAAAATTGGTGCGGAAAAAAGGGCCGAAGCGGCGGCCCCTCCCGCTCGCATGCCCCCTCGCCACCCGTCGATTTGTGTGGGGTTGTCGTCCAGACACCGATTTCACCATTTCTGTTCACGCGGTAGAGAAAACGGTGGGCGAGACCTCGCGCTGGCCGGCGCGCGGCCATGAGCCGTCGCCCGTCTATTTCCGGCGAGATGCCGATGAGCCGTCGCACATCTATTTCCGGCGAGCTGCCGCCGAACATGGAGGACGGCGTGTCTATCTCGATCCCCGCGGGCCCCTTGGACCGGTGCGTTGCCGACCTGGACGTTGCATCAAAGGCGTGCTTGGAGCGCCTTGTTTACGTGCTCGAGCCGGCGGCTGAGGTGCTTGAGGACGTTGCGTATAAGGCCATTGTCGAGGGCGTCCGCGGAGCGGTGTCCACGCTATCGCGCGCCGCGGCCGATGCCACGCAAGAGCTATGGGATGCAGCGCTTGCCGAGGCACGCAAACAGATCAAGGCGCAGCAGAGCGTCTTTGAGATCAAGCTGGCGCGCTCACGCACTGCGAGCCTGGTGAGCCTGCAGAACAAGGCGGCGGAGATGGAGGCATCGAAGAATCGAGAACTCGAGTCCAGGGCGTCCTCCGGCAGCGGCGAGACAAGCACCGACCTCGAGCAGGCCCACAAGCGTCTAGAGGAGCTCAGCCGTAAGCTGTCCGGAGAGGAGATCATGAAGAAGAAGCTGAACGAGCTGCTCGTCACGACGGAGCAGTTGCATGCGGCGAGTGAGGCGCAGGTTGCCAGGCTTGAGGCGAGGCTGATTGTGTACGATGAGGAGAGCCAGGACCAGGCACGTGCCCACCTGAAGACGCTGCTCACCTGATGACACCTGATGACACCTGATGACACCTGATGACACCTGATGACACCTGATGACACCTTATGACATCCTTCTTCAGGCGCGTGCCCACATGAAGGCGCTGCAGGCGCAAAAGGTGGCGGAGCAAGTGGTGCGCACGATGCTTGAAGAAGCTCAGGAGGAGCTCGCGGAGCTACGCAAGGAGGTGCGTGCTGACTGTGTGCTGACTTCGTGCCGATTGCGCGCCGATTGCGCGCTTGATGATCCGCCGAGCTGAGTGCGACGGAGTGCCGCTCTGTGCGGTGGCTCGCAGCTCAAGTCGACCAGCGAGCAGCTGAGCAGCCAGCGCAAGCAGGAGAAGTCCGTCGTGGCAGATTTGAGCAAGCAACTCGCCACGGCGCGTTCCGAGTACGAGCTGATCATGGAACGTCTGCGGCTCATGTCGAGCACCACGGCGATCGACCAGCTGACTGAACTGCTGGACCGACGGACGGCGGAGCGCGACACGGTCGTGATCGAGCGAGACGCGCTTGCGTCGAAGCTCGTTCAAACGGTCGCCGAGGCTGAGAATGCTATCGTTCAGAAGGTGGAGGAGGGGAAGCGACTTGCAATGATCGAGGCGGCGCAGGTGGAGGCGGAGGTGCGCCGCTGACTGCCATCTGAGTGCCTCTCGACTGCCGTCTGAGGGCCCCCGAGTGCGCCCGAGACATCGGATGGGCCTCGGCAGGTGCGCGAGGAGGCACACTCGAGGGGCGCTCGCGTGGAGGCCTGATTGCATGCGCTGATACTCATTGATGGTTCCATTCATCAGGCATACTCGAGGCTCGCTCGCGTGGAGGCCGAGCTGCACACGATGGCGCTCTCTCATCACCATCTCGAGGATGAGCTCCTCGCGGCCCTTCGCGCGCTGCTCGCACGGGGGGACGAGCTCGACAAGGTACGCTTCTGGCCACGACTCAGTGCCATGAATGACCACCGAATGACCACCGAGTGCACCTTGAAAACCCATGGCCCGAAGGCGATTGCTCCAACTGGCACATGGTCGTACCTGATGAGGGCACCTGATGAGGGCACCTGATGAGGGCACGCGCCGAGCTCGAGGAGCTCTCGATGGCGAGCTGATGGCCTGATTGCAGCATGCTGATTGAGCATGCTGGTACTCATTGATGGCTCCCTTCATCAGGCGCACGCCGAGCTCGACGAACTCTCAATGGCGAGCGACAGCACCGGCGGTGCACTCGCCCATATGAGGGAGAGGATGCGCGAGGAGTCGGACAAGCTCGCGGCTGAGATTGCGGCACATCAGGGAGATCTCGGCCAGCTCGAGGCGCTCCGGTGCGAGCACGGGAATGCGAGGGCGGCGCTCGCGGCGCTCGCAGCGCTCGTCACGGCGCTCGGCAACTTCGGCGAGAATCTCGGCGAGAATCTCGGCGAGAGGGACCTCACGAATGCGAGAACCGAGCTCAACACGGCGCTAGGCAACCTCACGGCGTCCCTCGATGCGCATCTCGGCGAGCATCTCGGCGAAGATCTCGTTGCGCAGATCGGCGCCGTTCGCGCCGTCGTAGACGCGCTGGATGAGGAGCGAAGGGCCCTCCGCGCGCAGCTGCATACAAAGGCCAAGCAGATCGAGATGCTCACCTCGACCGCCGCCGCGCGCACCCAGGCGCTCAACCAGGCGATCGCCGACGCGAAGCAGGAGGGCGATCGCAAGGTGGCGGACCGGGCAGCGGAGGTGGAGGCAGCCAGAGCCCAGGCGGCCAGAGCGCAGGCGGCAGCGGAGTTTGAGGCGGCCAAGATACCACCGCTGATTGAGGCGGCGCGCCAAGCGGAGCGGAGGGGAGTGGCCGCCGATGAGGCGCTTGCGACGGCGCGTATCGAGCTGCATGCATTGCGAGAGAGCCTCGCTTCCAAATTAGGTGCCGAGGAGGCCGTGCGGGCACAGCTGCGCGCCACCGCAGACGAGCTCGCGACGTGTGACGGTCAGCGGCAGCGCTTCCAAGCTGCCGCAAGCCAGGCGAGAGGGGAGCTGGATGAGCTACGGCAGGCGCTGGCGAAGATGCTCGCGTCGATCGGTATGCTGAGGAGTGACAAGAAGACCCTGGTCGAGCAGGTGCAGGAGCTCATCTACAAGTTCAACATGTCCAACCGCGCCGTCGAGCATGCACACGCCCAGCTCGACGCGAGCACACGCATAGTAGCCGAGATCGTTGCGGACTCAGAGCAGCGCAGTAAGGCCGCCGTGTTGGGCGCCGAGCAGCGCGTGCACCAGATGCAGCAGGAGCGCCGCCACGAGCGCGAGGTGCTCGTGCAGACGGCTCTCGCGTCCCTCCGACAGTTACGTTCACACCTTACAGCCACGCTCTCGGGGCTGCGCGCGGCTCTACCAGTCGACCGTTTGCACGAGGCGCTCGCCTTCCGGGCCGAGTCCCAATTAGGAGAGATGGCTTCCATGTTTGGAGACCTTCGGGTGTGCGACCTAAGGGGCGCCCACTACCTGTCCATGCAGGAGGGCTTCGCGCCCTTGGACGAGGCCAACGTGCCCCTCGCCCCAACCGTCGCTGCCGCCGCCACCACCAGTAGCAGCGCCACGCCGCGGAGTCTACTCGAGCAAGCGTTGCTCGGCGCCCGGGACGGCGGGCTGATCGAGGTGGTCGACGCACAGGGCGAGACGGTGGTGGTGCGGCTCGAGCCGCCGCGTCCGCCCCTCAAGGTGCGCCCCTTGGCGCTCTACCCCCGCCCCACCTCGGCCGAGGCTGCGCGGCACGTGCGACCAGCCTCGGCCTCGGCGCGAGCCCACCGCTACCATGGACATTCCGCAACGCCCGAGTGGGACTCTTTGAAGGGGACGATCCAAAACGGGCAGAGCGTCGAGCACGCACCGGGTACCGTCAGGCACCGCGATGCGTACGGCGCACCCATCCGCCCCGCCGCCGCTCCCGAACCGCCGCCGAATTCGCGCCCACCGTCTGCCGGGGTGGTTCGTGTGCGGGCGGGGCTAGGCCCGCCTCCGCCTAGCCCAGAAGCTCGGGGTGCGCCTCGGGGTGCGCCTTGGGCGCGAGGGCCGGAAAGCAAGCGGGCGGCTGTTGCGGCGTGCGCCGCCGGCATCAGCTTTGAACGTGGCTACATTATCTAGTGACGGAGAGGACGACGCCGTGCATATGAAAACACAAGCTACTGGAGTTGTTATCAGCAAGAGAGTGTCCGGATCCGGACACCGGAGACGGACATGGAGTCCTGAGTAGAAGTGCGAGAAGTACCCCCGCGATATTTGATTGCGCGTCGTGCGAAGGGACATCAAAGGCGAGGCGAACATCGATAATGAGGCTGATGTCAAGCGCACGTTCAAATTTGATATGAAGGGTAAGTTTGCAGTCCTGCAGACGCCCATGGAGATGTCCAAGGCCATCTACGCCAAGGTGCGCGAGAAGGTGAGCTTGGAGGATGGCTACGAGAAGCTCATCCGCAGTGCCGGAGAAGCGCGATGCCGACATCGTGCAGTGTCGGACGATTTGAACACCGTCCATGTGAAGCAGGCGCCCGAGGCGCAAAAAAAGCTTGAGTTCCTCATCGCGGACGATTGGGAGGCGGTCCCAAGTAAGGAACGACTACGGTTGCCATGCCACACAAGCTCAAGGACCTCGCGCGGCTCACCCTGCGCTTCACTAGCTGCTCGCACATGGCACACGCGCTTGCCGAGGGGCCCCAGGGGGCGGGCATTGAGGTGCTCACGCTCAAGAATAAGTACGCTTCGCCGACGCCGATGGGTTCCACTCCGACTTCAACTCTTTTGCCGGCGTCGTGCGTTCGGATGGCACGAGGTACGTGTGCGAGATCCAGCTCAACCACATAGACATGCTCGTGGCTAAGAAAGAGTCGCACGTCTATTACGAGACGGTCCGCAAGGAGCTGCCAGCTCTCTTCCAGGGCACTGAGGTTGACGCCGAGAAGCCTGAGGCTTTTATCGTCGGCCGCCTGAGCACGTCGTCATTGGACGCTGCAGTGGAGGCACTCTCGGCCAAGGCGGCGGGCCTCTTCTTGTACGCCTACATGCTCGGCCAGCACCTCGAGAGCGAGGCCAAGAACGGCCACGAGATTCACTTCGAGAACTTCGACTCGCTCCCGGCCGGCCTGGGCGAGGTTTACGCTGTCAACTTCAAGCGCGCCTTTCCCGAGGGTCAGGACCCGCGTGGACCGAGGCGGAGCCCATTGTTGAGCTGATTGCGGCAGCGCGCGAGCCCGCATCACGGTGGCAATGGCGGCGGCGCTCCGCGGGGACGACTTGAAGCAGGAGGCGCGACATTGAGACGACGGCGCTTCTCTTACCGGTGCGCGATGTTTCATGCCTTTCACACGGCCATCGTCGACTGGCTGACGCTGGGGCAGCGGTGCCAGGTGGATACGGAGGTGGATGCGGCGGCGCCGGCAGCGACATTCGAGGGCCGCAGTCGGTGCAGTCGGTGCCGAGCGACGGCCAGGACGAGAAAGCTGCCTTCGCTGCCCAAGCTGCCCACGTGTATGCGACGAACCTGGCACTACTTCGTGAGAGGCCTTCTCTCGAGCGTGGCTAAGGACTACCTCGAGCTGCGAGGTGTTGACGGTGTGGTCCTGACCTACGCGACCGAGATGCGCCAATTTGTGGCAAGTACATGGACGTGCTGCAGCGTGACAAGGGCGCGGCAGTGATGCAGCTCGCCTTGCAGCAGGCAGATGTAAGTGCGGTGTTTCGTGCAGCAGTTTCGCAACTTTCGTCCAAGCAGCCGACGCGTGCACTCCTGTGGCGTAACAAATCTCAAGAGAAGGATGCGTGCATCGGGACACTGTCGCACAAGGAGGCCGTCAGCTCTGAGGCGTCGGCACCACACGCATCGTCAGCGGCTCAGGCAACTCCATATTCGTGTACGACGCCGAGAGCCAGGAGCTGCTCGAGGAGCTCCAGGGCACAAGTGAGGTTCAGAGCGTCGCCTTCTGGGACAGGGACGAGCAAAGTCTGGGATCACATTGGTCGTTCAACCTGCTCGAATCGCTTTGCATGTGAACCAACTTTTGGTCCATTAGTCTTCAGGAAAAAGGTGGAAGGCGTGGTGCACGATGACGCGACAATTCGCTTGAAGGATGGGGGCGGCGCATTTTATGCGCCGAGCCCCATCTCACTGTGGCGGTGAGTTGGCCAAGGATTACAGCCGGCGCGCAGTCAGGGGAGCTGTACAACCTTGAGATGATGTGAGAGTATCGTGTGGAGGTTCACCCAGAGTGTATGGGGGCTCACCGCGCGCTCTCTGAGCTCAATAGTCGTTCTCTCGAACTCGTCCATAGGATGTGCCAAAAAAGCGGGCCAAATTCGAATGCTTTTCTCAACCCTCAACCCGGCGTCGCACGTTTGGGATACGATTTGGACCTTTGAGGTGACGTTTTACGGTCGCTTACGACCTCTGTCAGCTCATTCGGTTGTTCGGTCAGACGGTTGTACCCCCTCCGCACTCGCAGCCCTTGTGACTTTCAACCGCTTTGGTCCCCGCCTATTCTCTGCTACAACCTAAAGCGCCATCGCGGCGCCCAACCACACCAGCACCGGCGGTCGTCGACAGTGCCGAGCCATCCACTAATGCGAGCCTGAGCTCGTCGTTCCACTCGCCGACCAAGTATGGTGCGAGCGCATGCGCGCCGTTCTCAACGCGGCGCGTGCCGAAGGAGCAGCCGCCGGAGCCGCCGCTTGAGCCGCATGAGCCGCAAGAGGCGCATGAACCTCCACGCGTTGCAGGTCCGGCGCGCTCGGTGCTCGAACACGAGGCGCCTGCACCAGTGGCAATATCGCGCCGCAGTGCGCCGGCCACTTGGCCCAGGCTGATGAGCTGATCGAGGACCGCGGCCGCCAGGTCCCGCTGGGCGTCGGTGAGCGATGGCGGCGGCTGCAGAGCCGGCACGCTCGGTGGTTCCAGG
Source organism: Chrysochromulina parva (assembly GCA_002887195.1). Classification (NCBI taxonomy): domain Eukaryota; phylum Haptophyta; order Prymnesiales; family Chrysochromulinaceae; genus Chrysochromulina; species Chrysochromulina parva. The sequence continues at coordinate 8,499 of PJAB01001159.1, forward strand.
CTGTAAAACCTTAGCTGCTTCAGCCCATACTCCCGCCACGATGGAGACGGCTGGATGCAACATATGCGCAGGCGCGTGACCCGCCGATGGTCAAAGTCCTTTGCAAAGTGCAGCGCATGCGCGAGCTCATGGTATCGCTGTGCATCGTCTTCGCAGTGAGGATTCGCCATGAGGGTCACGCGGGGAACGGCAACCTGCCAGCTGGGTGGGCGCCCCTTGGCATGCATGGGTTGCAGTGGATCGTCTTCGGCGCGCACGCCCGTGTGGCTCACCGTGATCGCCGCCGTATAGAAATTGCGGAACGAGATATAGTCCACTGCGACTGGAGCCCCTGGGAAGGCAACGTCGATTAGGTGTTGCCGCGGGCCGCCGCCCGGTGCCTCGGACCAGGATGAGACCACGTGGGCCTCGAGCACCCTCGCGCCCGACATAGACGGAGGCCGGTCTAGTCTCGTCAAGAGTCATATCAAGTCAAGTACAGGATCGTTTCTCAAAGTCCCTTCCGAGTTCCGGAGCGTTTACGTCTTAGACCTCATCTACTGGCAGGAGGGTGTGAACGGACTGTTTTCTCTCTCTCCTACGGAGTCCCGGGCTTGGTCTCTGGCTCTCAGCTTGCTCTCGCGCTCCCAGAAACCGTTCGTATTTGTGGCAGCGGCAGCACTCTCGTTTCTGGCGCACTGGGCGTCCTTGCCGTTTCGCCGGCAGCTCTTCTTGCGGTGGCGACTCGTACGTGCAGCGCTTGCCTTACCCGAGGGACTCCTCTTGTCGGCATCGGAAGGCATTGAGCAACACCTCGCTGGCTCTCGTGACCAGACGCCGGTGCCCTATGAGCACCGCGTACTCGCGGTGGATATTGGTGGAACGCGCACCAAGTTCTTGCTTGTGGACGGGCGCCAGTGTGTGCCGTTGCCTGCCGTACCGACGGCCAGCATCTGGCAGAACCCATCGCTCACGGGTCCGGACCGATTCGAGCCGCACACGGCACCTATGCGGATGGACGCCTACTTGCGTGAGCACGGTGTCGACCTTGGTCGCATCGGGCGCCTCGCCTTCGCAGTGCCGGGCACCATCGACCTCGCCGGCAGGGACGCCCGCACGGATGAGCTGAGCATCGTGAAGAACACCCCATCGATGTCGCCCAAGTTTCGTGGCTTCGACTTCAAGGAGGCGTTCCGTGACTTTATGGCACCCAGTGCCAAGGTGAGCGCCGTGGCCGACAATCTCGCTGCGGCGCTTGGCGTTGCTTGCCAGTATCCGCAGCTTCGATCGGCGCTGGTCATTGTTCTTGGGACGGCACCGGCGGTGGCGAGTCTCTTCCGCGACCCGTCGGGCAAGGGCAAGTACATCGAGACAGGCATCTGGCAGTCGTGGGTGTGGTTCACCAAGGTGAAGCTCGACGATCCATATGGGTACTGCGGTGGGCTGCGCGTGACCGCCGACGGAGTGCAGCTCAAGCCTGCAACAGCCGCCAAGATCCCACACCACCAGGCGCGCATCCGGTTTGCGCTCGACGACGCGACGTGGCAGCGGCTGCGCGGCTGCTGCGACGCGCTCCCCGCCGAGCTCCAGTTTGAGCTCACGGAGGCGCAGGCAACGGAGGTGTGGTCACGCCGGTTGCAGTCGGCAGTTAACGCGCTCGCCGAGCGCTTCCACTCGGTCTACGGGCCACCGGAGCACGTGCATGTCCTCGGCGGCAACGCGATCCGCTGCCGCGGGGCAGTGACCAAGGCGCGATACAACATTCCGGACTCGGCCAAGGACCTGTGGCATGAGGTGCCCGTCATCATCCCGCGCGACGACGCGCAGCAGCAGCTGCTGCACATGTCGGGGCTACTTTACGCATCCTGCTTCAAGCTCAAGCAGGTGACCGCGCCCGGCCAGGACCCGCTCGCACGCGGCTGGACCCGGGGTGGCGAGATCTGCCTGTGGGTCGCCAAGGGTGTGAAGTCCGAGCACGAGGTGGCGTGGCCGCCGTGTGTACACGCAGTGCGGGACGCGGAGCGCGACCCGCGGAGCACGACGAGCTCGGAGCAGCTGGAAGCTGGCTTGGTCCTCGGAGGTCGGAGGGCGTGTGGAGAGCAACAAAGATCGGCAGTATCGCACGGATCATGATCGTTGCTGGTATACAGTGAAGGTAAAACTTGCACTTTTGGCACACCGCCCGAACGGTTAACCGGAAACCGCGCCGCGCGCCGTTTTTTAAAATGCGGTCATACCATCGATGCTCGACGTGTCCACCTATCGGGCTGGCTGTGGCGTGGCTCGATACGCCTCGTCTCTCGCGGCGGGGTCTACGCGTCCCTCTACATGTATGCGCTGCCCAGGATGCACACATGCACTAGGGAGCTGAATAGAACACGTGGCACAGTACGGAGCTGGCGTACTCCAAGCGTACTCCGGTGGTGGAGGGTGCCGCAGTATAGGCGCAGTACGTCTGGCGGGCGAATCGGAGCCAGTGAGCCCGCGCCGCCCGCGCAACCGTCGCGAACCTGGAGAGTTACAAGAGAGTTTCATCCAAGAGCGACGAGATCCGCGCCAGTGATGCTTGGGCTCGCCCGCATCCTCTCCTTGCGGCTCGTTGCGGCTCGCCGATGCGCAGCGCACGGCCCTATGCTCCCCACAGGCCCTTCGGCACCACGTGCCGCTCGCAGATGATACGCTCACGATCTCTAATGGCAGATGTTGCCAGTGTATTCGAAACACAGATTCTGATCATGGCTCTGTAGCCAGGCAATGTATAGGGCAGCTTCGCAACGCGGTGCCCGGGGCCAAGGCAGCGGTATGTTCCTGGGGCTCACAGGGCCAGAGCTGGAGCAAGCAGCCGTAGGGATGGTACTCGGATCGGGCAGTGGAGCTCCGGCTCGGAACGCACGGATCGCTCCGAGACAGAGCGGCGCGAGACTGGCACCACCACGAAGAGCACATCGCCCTCGGCGGCGCGCTCAGCGGCAGCGTCGACGGCGGGCTCGAAACCAAGTTCCCGGCAGATTCGCGCACCCGACTGCATTCGACTGATGATGGGCACCGACGGTACATCGTCATCGTCGTCCTCGTCCTCTTCTCGGTCAGAAGTGCTTAGCAATAGCACCTCGCCGCCTTCGATCAGTATGCGCTCAGCCAGGGTCGTTGCCGGCGCTTCGCAGAGAGTTGGGCCTGGCTGAGGTGCTGGGCTGCTGCTCCTCGTGGCCTCCCACTCCTTGACCTCCGATGGCTGAAGCTGCATGCGCACAAAGCACACGTGGCCGCGCTTAGGCTGCCCGCACCATTGGCAGCGGTTCTTGCGTAATTCGCCGTCCCCTGCGCCGGACTGCGTAATTCGCCGTCCCCTGTCGATCCGCTGCCAGCGGTTGCGGACAGAGGAGATGGTGCGTCCAGGAAGCTCCTTGACGATCTTGGCCCACCGTGGACCGTGCTGCGAGAGCATCTCTATGATCAGTCGGTCCTCTTCCGGGTCCCACGCGCGCATGTGTGCATGGACTCCACCCGGCATCGTGGGCCGCGAACAAGCGCTCGCTCCTTGCGCGGCCCAGGCACGCTCGAGACCGCAGAGACCGCGAAGTCGCAAGTCGTACCTGCCATATTTGGAGAACTCGCCGTCAGGACCCGAGCTCCAAGGGTGACTCAAGAGTACCCGGGACGGTACATCGACTAGACCTCAAATCGCCACTTCGGGCTCGGAAGGTCTCGAAAGATCTGGCCACTTTTGAGGTGTGCTTGGATATAAGATTGAACTTTGTGGATGAGGAAGGGATGCGTTCGTACAGTTGGCGGTGCCTCGTCCTCATCCTGTCCACGCCAAGCGTGCATGCGGCGTTTGTACAGTCTCTACCGCAACTGATCCCTGCCGAAGCGCCTTTACAGTCGCGTCTCACGCTCATTCTGGCCAATGAGACTCACGCATCAGTCCCGTCGCTGATGGTTTCGTCTTGCTCTGACCTCGCTGAAAACTCTGTCTTTGGATTAGGTATCGGCAGCGTCAGTGAGGAGTACGTTCTTGCTCCAGACGGGCTCTGCTGCGTTGCTCATTCTACTTGCTGCAGGAAACCGCCGTGTGCGGTTCGCCTCGGCGGAGCTCTGCGCTTTGCGCATGAGCAAGGTGAACGTATCGATGTGATGCCTGACAGCCTGCAGGTGCCGGCCGGCGCGGTGTTTACGCAGCCGCCCAACCCCGACGCACACGCCGTCCGTGCGGTTCAGGTGGCGAACCGCGCGCACGACTGGATTGCGCTTTACACGCGGGTGGTCTCATCTGGGCCGGACAAGTGGCCACTACGCCACTTGCTTCTCGCTCTGGCGATCACTCTCGTGGGATCACTCTTTTGCGCGGTTCTAATCCAGATCTGCTCAATGAGCATGATAAGGATGCGCAAGAGGACTAGGTGAGCAAGCTTCAATAAGGCCAGCGTTAGAGCAGAGAGTGAGAGAGAGAGAGAGAGAGAGAGAGAGAGTCAAGGCGTCACCGTCAGGGAGGGTGGTCGCGAACTCGCGATGTCACTGGTGGCCGTCGAGGCTCAGTTAATGTTGAAAGCTAAAATGATAGGAAATGAGGGGTAGAGAGCTCTACTTTTATCTAGGGAGATGTCCAAAAAGTGTGTCCGACGAAAAACGGGGCTCGCACCGACCACCGTCGCGGCACCGAGGTCTTCGTGACTCGCGGTAGCCAAAACGCAACGACCTCTCTGACGTCCCCAAATCACTACCAAATCACCTCGTCTTACAATTGTATCGATGTAGAGCGGCGACTATCTCTATGTACTGTACAGTTCATGCTTGAGTACATGTTCTACACAGAGGTTTTGTGCTTGCATGTACTCTGTCAGAAACCTCCACCTCCGCTTGCTAGGAGGCGGAATTGCAACTGTGAACAGACCAAGTTCAAGTTCAAGTTACTTCATAAACAACAGACAACCTAACGGAAGCCTATCGAATGTGCTCTCGAGGCTAGCAGTGGGGGTGAGAGTCGACGGAGATGGTGAGACACAACGGAAGGAACTTGAACTTGAACTTGAACTTGAACTTGAACTTGAACTTGAACAGACCATCACACGTCATGTTGCGACGATACGATTGTCTTCTTGCGCTGCCATCGCGCCATGAAGCAGAGCACGTTGCAGGCGCGGAGCGCGGAGGTGGCAATTGTGTCCAGGCTGTCGAAGCGCTCGTGGCCATTGACAACGCAAAGCAGCCCTCCATTCCGGCACCGCCAGATGCTGCACAGCTCTCGACTATGACATCAGCATTCATGATTTCTCAGCCCAGCCCTGTGCTCAAGCCGGTCGCCGCGAAGCCGTTCATCGCAAAGCCGGCCGTTGCGCTGCGGCCGCAAGTGTCGCCGCCCTCTGCCAGCCACGCGCTTGAGGCTGCTCGTGAAGAGATTGACAAGCTGAAGCTCGAACTACATGCAGAACGTCAGCAACGCGCGGAGCTTGAAGCTCGGCTGCATACCGACGTCACGGCGCAGAGCGAGCAGCTCAAGATGGCGCTTGCCGCGCTTCACGATGCTCGCCGACAGCTTTCAATGCGTGAAGCAGACGGTCCCAAGTGGAGGCTCGAGCACTCGCGCGTGAGCGGTCAACTCGATGCCCTTGCCGCCTTTGTTGAGCAGCAAGCAGCCACGCTGCGTGAACAGGAGACAGAGCTGAGCAACATACGTGCGATCCTTGCGGAGGAACGCAGGTTCTCTGTCAATGGCGGCGGGGTTACCGGCAGTGCAAGCCGCGATCCATGAGCGCCACAGCCCCCACCGGCCCGCGGCCAGTCACAACATCAAGCACATGGAGCCTGCGCACTTGGGCACGACCCTCGCGTCCGGCGGAAGAGATGTCGTACTTAGGATTCTACTTGGAAGGTTCCAAAGCCATTCAAAGTAACTGTTGTTTTCAATCGATTCCGAAGACGTTCGCATGCCAGTGTGTGCGCCATCACAGACCCGACGACCGGACGGCCTGGGGGCGCCGGCGGATCTCCACCTCGGCTCGCACCCGGTCTCAGCGATAGCGCCCACGCCGCCGCATAGAGGCCAGACCGGCGCGCGACCCGCGTAAGATAATAATCGCATAGATTTACAATGACGCTCGACGGCACCGCTCGGGTAGCGGTGACGAAAATGAAACCACTCGGCTAACCGTTGGACCGGACGCGCGAACCGGCGCATCGAAGGAGCGCAAAGGGCCGCGTGCGCCGCGCGCGCGGTCGACACACGCCGACTGGGCAAGACACCGCGCTGTGCTCGTCGCATGCACACAGAGAAGATTACGAGGTCGCTTGCACCGCGTGGAAGTACCGGCTACCAGCGGCACCTGATCCAAGGGATTTATGTCGAGCCAAGCCGCCGCAGCATCTTGGCCAGTTCTTTGTATTCGATCTGCCCCGAATTGTCCTCGTCTAGCATTTCGAAGCACTTCTTAATGTCAGATTTGCCCGCTACGAAGCCGAGGGCCACAATAGCTTTGCCAAACTCGTGAAGATCGATGTACCCCGATTTATCCGCGTCCCAGATTTGGAAGATATCTATCGCCTTGCCCTTGGAACGTTTGACAGCATCGCGCAAGGAGTAAGCGATGAACTCGTGCAGCTCCACCGCGCCAGAATTATCCACGTCCATCTCGGCAAACTTTTGTCGCAGTTGCTTCTCTGTGTATTGGGTCGTCTCACGAAACTTGACCATCGAGCAGTACTCGTCGAAGTCGAGCTTTCCATCCTTGTTTAGGTCCGCGTGCCCGAAGCTCTCCGCTCTCTCCTGCATCACACTCTCGAACTGTTCAGCCTTCTTGCCTCCGGCGGCCGCAACCGAAACGTTCTCCGCCTCGGCAAACCATGTGACGTTGGCTCGAACACCCATGGAACTGGCCAGGGCCGCAAGTAGCCGACTATTCTTGTCGCCCCCCTGGGGGAATTTCGGTACGTGCGGCTGCGGTGGCTTCGCGATCTTCTTCACAGGGGTGACCACCTTAGGCGTAGTCTCGATGAAAGACGTCGGCGATTTCCGGCCTTCAGACGTCGCCCTTTCCGGTCGCGGCTTCAAGTATTGTTCGAACTCTGCGAATTCGATGTTGCCGGAGTTGTCGGCATCGGCTTCCGCAAAGGTGGCCATGGCTCGCTCCTCGGGCAAGTGGAACCCGAGCAACGTCAATCCCGCTCGCCAGTCTTCCTTGGAGATGTAGCCGTCTTTGCCAACGTCGAGTTCCCGAAAGAGATCGATGGCATGCATCTGCTTGTGCTTGAGTAAAGCGCTCAGGTTGTCCGAGACCGACTTGCTCGGATCCACTTGATACCTTGAAGGAGGCGGCCTTTCGGGAGTGCTAGGTGGGGGCGGCGCCGAAGACTTGAGCGCCAGCTGCATGCGGAGCTCGGCAAGTCGCCTCTCGTAGTCGTCCGTCACGCGCGTGATCTCGGAGGTGAACTGCGCTCGATGCTCCATGAGCAACAGATTCATCTTTGCCTCGGCCTCCTCTTGGAACTCATGGAGGCGGGCCTGCGCCCGATTGGCGGCCTGCATTTGGGTGTACTCAGCCTCCCAAGCTTGATGGCAGCGGGCCTCCAGTTCCGCAATCGTTGCACGCGCGGATTCAAGTTCAGCCTTCTCGCCAGTGAACCGATGCAAATTATCTGTCGCCGCTTTGCGAGCTTCAACCAGCGCAACGTTCTGCAAAGCGACGTGCTCTTTGCTCTCAGCAGCCAAGCGATGGGCTCTCTCCTCGGCCTCTTGCCGTGTGGCCACCTCCAGAGCCAAACGTTCCTCGAGTTTAGTCACATTTTCGGCAGCCTGTCGTGCGGCATCGGCTTCGGCCCTCTCGGCCTCCGCGCGCGCGTTCGCATCAGTGGCGGCCTTTTGCGCCGCGGTCAGTGCAATCTTGAGCTTCTCCTCCTCCTCGTCCCTCTCGTTCGTCAGCTGTTCGAATGCAGCCTCTAAGGCTTGCCATTTGGACGCCTCGGAAGCCACTTCGATGCGTTGCCTTTCCCTCGCGCGCGAAAGCTCCGCTTCCAGCTGGCGCTGTTTGTTGCGCTCCTCGTCAATGGTACGGCGCGCCGCTCCTATCTGTGCATGCAGATCTTCAACTTCAAGCGCCCGCCGCTGAGATTCGGCGGAAACGGCGGCGAGGCTCTCGGTATGAGCATGCTCACGCCGAGCCGTCTGAACTAAATCCCAGTCGCGTCGCCAGCTGCTGTACGCCGACACAAGTTTCGGCCTCACAAGGTACGCCCCCGCCTGCCTCATCAACCGACGCTTGCGCGTGACCTCGAACCACGTGCCGTGCCAAGCC
>PJAB01001160.1:0-16758 GCA_002887195.1 Chrysochromulina parva
CCCCTTACCACAACCATCCGTTGTCCCGCCGGCGCGCCGCCCGCTGCCGAGAGCCCCTCCCCTTCTGTGCTGTGCTCACTTCAACTCGACAGATTGTATGCAAGTGCTCACTACAACGCCTCACAGTTTTCACACCGAACCGGCGTGAATTTTTGCATGCTGACCATGCTGAACTCGAAGGCCAAGGTTCGGGACTCGATATGGACGGCCTCCGGCGCTATCATCAGCGAATGCACGATATCGAGAAGGTGATGGCGCGTGACGAGATGACCATGTCCAGTATACGTGCGGCGGAGCAAGAGGATTTGCGGCAGCAGGTTCAGAAGCTCAAGGAGGAGGGCAATGTGGCTTTCCGGTCGGGCAATTTGGCCAGTGCGCGCAGGCACTACACCGACGCCATCGAACTCGACTTCAAGTGCGGTAACGATGAGAAGCTGACCGCGGCGCTCTACGCCAATCGTGCGGCAGCCGCACTTGGAGCGAGCGACCACGCGCAGGCTGAGGGCGACTGCCGACGCTCCTTACAGAGAGAAGACAGCAGCAAAGTGCAAGTGCGCTGCGCCGAAGCGTCCGTGGGCCTCGGTAAGCCCGCGGCGGCGCTCGAGTGCCTCGCCCGCGCGCTAGTTATCGAGCCCACAAATCGCAAGGCGCGGGATCTAATCGCGGCGCTCCGGCGAGAGCACTCCGCCGACGTGCTCGGTGAGGTGTCGCTGGAGACGATGACAAGGCTCCGCAAGCGCGCAGCCGCGCAAGCCGAGCGTGGCGCGCAGCAACAGGCGGACGCTTACGTGGGTGTGATCGAGCTCCTTGGTGGTGATGCCCAGCTAGTGGACCCCAAGCATGCTTTGAGCACATGCCCGGACCGCCGCGCGCTCGGGCCGGGCCTGAGCCGCTGAGGACCTGTGCGCTGCGCGCGCTCACTGAGCTGGCGGGGCGGCGGCCGACCGCCCGAGGCGAGACGCCCACGCCAGCGGAGATAAATGGTAGGTGCTGAAGAATAGTAGGCCGCGGTTATTAGAGTCTCGCCAAGAAATGGTAGACGTCAGGGAAGCGCGTCGGCCGGACCCGGCGGGGGCGGCGCAGCCCGCAGCGGGCTCCGGGTCAGCCGCGGTATGTAGTTTATTTAATGTTGAGCCGATGAATAATCTTGAATAATCAAAAATAATGATGTATGCCGAAGGAAGAACCGGAAGGGATCTTCTACTAGGAGCAACGACACAGCGACGGGGGAGGCAGCAGCCCGCGCGGGCGGCCCTGCCGTGCTGGGTGCGTGGCGCGTCCGGACGCCGGACCTGAGAGCGTCGGCAGCGTCCGCGCTCGGCCGCGCGGTCGTGGAAATGGAGACAGTGCAACACGCTGGATCCTGGGAATGGGAAGGAGTCTCACGCCACATTCTGGACGGGGCGCTCGTACATGGTGAGCTTGGCAATCATGGTCCGCGACGGCGGAGCACGGCGGAAGAGACAAAAGCCATAAGAGCCACGCAATGGGAGAAAATGGCGCAGATTTAGTAGAAGCGCGCGTTGCCCGTCTTGATGGCCTTCTCCTCGGCCTTGCCCTTGGACTGATCCTTGGACTTTCCGCCACTTGGCGGCGAGCCACGGCAGGCCGCCGTCACGCGGGACCGCGCCAAGCCCGACTCCAACGCCGACGAAGTCGGCTGCATCCAGCGTGGCCCGCCCTTCTTGAAGCCCGCCTTCTTGAGCATCACGGTGTGAATGCTCTCGCGATGCATGCGGATATCGGCACGCACGGCGAGCATTCCACCCTTCAAAATGCGGCGAACGCCCATCTTCAGATCTCCACCCTGCTCGATCTCCGTGCCGCAGATGCCGAGGGCCACAAATGGGATGCAAATCACCGGCAGGATAGTGACGAGCAGAAGCGGAAACCAGTCGAATAGGAACTGGACCACGGTCAGATCACCAACGTAGGACTGGAGGGCCTCGGGCATCGGCCCAGCCAGAAAATCGGTGACGACCTCCATGCGCCAGCCGGGGAGAACTGCTCGTGCGAAATGCCGGCGGTGCGGCGAAAGAGTCGGAAAGTTGTTGGACTTGACATTTTAGGAAGGTATTGGGTGAACACTACGACACGACTGCGATTGCGATTGCGACGCGGGGGGATCTCATGCGATTTCATATGTCAAGTTTCTGCTTCGAGGAAGGCAGGTGTCCTGATGTCGCGAGGAGCAGTGTCGAGCTCGAAAGACAAGCTGGAGCTGGTGGAGAAGGGAGAGGGAGATCAAGACGAACTCGATCTGGAGGAAAACACCGAGGCTGAGGCAATGGCGCTGATCGTAGCTGCTCCAACCACGCTCACGCTACCGCGCTCGTCCGTGCCAGCTGGAGTTCAGATCAAGTGGTTTCAAAGGAAAGAGATGCTGACAATAGAAATTGCGGTGCCTGGCTGCGAGAATCCGGAAGTATCTATGACGGACGGAGGCGAAATCAAGCTCACGGCCAAGGACCCGAAGCATTGCGTCACGCTGCATCTGCTGCGCCGAATCCACACGAGCAAGAGCCGCTGGTTCCATTTGGGCAGGGTGGTCAAGCTCGAGCTGTGGAAGGCCGAGTACGGGCTCGGCCATTGGAATAAGCTAGTCGTAGGCGAGAAGCTTCCAAACGTGCTCATCGACTGGACCTCGTGGATCGATGAGGCCGAGGAGACTGAGATACGAAACAACCCATACGGGCACGACACGCACCACATGATCGGTGCGATGGGTGCGAACTGGGGCAGCAACGTGGACCGGAAGATCAAGGCTACGGCCCAGGCCGCGAAACTGAACACGTCCAGGCCTGACGATCCCGATGAAGATATCACGTGCGTTTGAGGAGAGAGGCCCCAGGTTCGGTTCGGACGGGCGGCGTCCACACGTGTACGCCCAGATATCGGCCGCGTTCGCGTATTTGATTTTGCGCCGCGGCGGTGTTTAGTAGAATTAGTAAGAAAGGTTTCGCATCCGCACACAGTGTCTTGGCCGAGACGGGCGCGCGTCGTCGAGGCCACCTGGTCCACTCTGACCACTCTTTAAGCTCCTAGACTCGTCGATCCTCTTGACCACGCCAATCGAGGTACAATGCCTCAAACTTCGCACGCTCCGCCTCGCTGTCTAGCTGGCTCAACGGCGCGTAGCTCGATACAAACATGCGCGACGTGTACAGCACGCCATCGAGGTGGTCGCACTCATGCTGGAAGGCGCGTGCGCGGTCGCCTCGCAGCACGCACTCCACGGTGGTCCCTGACAGCGTATCGAAGGCCACTTCCACGCTCTGCGGCCGTTCAACGAGGGCTCCGTGACCAGGAACGGAGAGGCACGCCTCCCAATCGACCCCGTACGCGCGTGAAGTGCGCAGCACGCGCGGGTTGAGCACCACCAACGGTCGCCCATTTCGCCGCTCGGGCGCGAGCATGAAGAGACGCAAAGACACGCCAAGCTGTGGCGCGGCAAGGCCCTGGCCCTTGTGCAGCGTGAGCATGCGCGTCATCTCGCCGAGCAAAGACGATACGGACGCCAGCTGCGAGCGTCGTACGGGCTCGCAAACTTGTCGCAGCACGCTCGCGCCATCGAGGTGGAGCCGGAAGCGCTCGCCGACAGGCATGTTTTTCGGCAGAACTTTTCTCGGGTGAGTGGACGCGCGGCGGAACTGCTGAAAGCGCGGAGCTTACTTCGTCACATCTCTCCTCTCCTGCTTCGCGTCGTTTTGGCATTTTGCGGGCCATGGAGCAACCCGCCGAAGTCGGCATTGAGAATCATGTCGGAAGACATCGCCCATGCCGAGCGTGAGCGCATCCTCGCGTCGCTGCGCCGCGAGCGCGAAGAGCGCCGCGCGACGGAGCTGGCCTCGTACGCACCGGCTCCAGATCCGGCGGCGGCAGCAGCAGCAGACGAGGACAGTACGTGGGAGCAACGACGAATGGAGCGCATCGCACTTGTGCAGCGGCTCCTGAGCGAGCGCGAGGCTACAGCGGCGATCGCCGCACCACGCATCGCATGGGAGGATCGGCTCGAGCGCCACACGTCGCGGATCGAGTCCGAGCTTGGCCTCAGTCGCTCGCGAGATGAGAGCCCGCGCAAGTCGAAGCCCAACACCCCTGCTCGCGCAGGCGGCGAGCTGAAGTTCGCTCGGTCGGGGCTCGACGAGGCCCTTGAGAAGGCCGCGCGTGACCGGACCGCGCTCGAAGCCGAGGCGCTCAGCCTTGGGGCGCTCGGTGCCGCGGAGCTCGATGCCATCGGCACTCATGCGCAGGATCAGCTCGAGAGGCTGGGTGCTGGCGCCAACGGTGCGAGAGAGGGCCCGTCGGCCGCGCCCCAGCGGTCGGGCATCCCGAGCCCAGCGCCGCGAACGGCGCCGCCCTATCGTGCCATCGGCCAGCCGCCTCAGCCGCCGCCGCCGCCGCCGCCGCCGCCACCGCCGCCACCGCCGGCCGCCTTTGGTGGCAAGAAGGCTGCGCCGGGCGGCAGCTGCGCCACGCCACGTGCAGCGTCTGCCCAGTCGCAGCGGCCGGCGCGGCCTTCCACTGGGCGCCTGTCCGTGGGCGGCGGCGGTGGCGGCGGCGGTGCGGGGCCCTTTGGCGAGGCGACCGCCGCGCGCGCCGAGAGCAGCAAGGGCAAAGACAAGACGCCACTGCCGACAGGCTTTGATGCATGTACCTTCCAGCCAGCCATCAACCAGCACTCGGCACGACTGGTCGACCAGGACGCGGACAAGCGCGGCCATGGGCTGTACGCGCGGCTTGCCAGCCAGAGGGTCGAGGCGTACGCCAAGCGTGAGCTCCTGCGCATGGAGGCTGAGCGGGAGAAGCTCGCCGAGTGCACCTTCGCACCCAAGATCAATCCGACCTCGGCTGGCGCCAAGACGCCCGCACTCAAGGGCGTCGCACCCAAGGGCGGCAGCGGCGGCGGCGGCGACGGTACGGGCCGCAAGATGGCGGCGGGAGAGCGCCTCCATGCGGACTCGGACCGTCGCTCCGAGATGCGCGAGCGCACGCGGGTCGCGTCAGAGCGGTGGGAGCTGTCCAACCACAGCTTCACGCCACACATCAACCCGACGTCCGAGGCGCTCGCGGCCGAGCTGACATCGAATCGTCCGATCCACGAGCGCATCGAGGAGCTGCAGCGCAAAAAGGACGATAACATCCGTGCGCTCCGCGCCAAGCTCGCCGAGGAGGAGGACGCGACCTTTGCACCGCAGATCAACCCGACGTCCGCGCAGCTCGCGATCGCGGCGCAGCAGCAGACGGCGTCCTCGATGCCGCTCGAGCTCTCGGCGCGCCTCGGCTCGCACCACGCGTCGCAGCTCTCGTCGACGGCCGGCGCGGGCCGCTCGAGCGCCGCCGAGCGGCTCGCTCACGACGCAATGCTCCAGATCGAGCGCAAGGCACAGCGGGAGCTGCAGAGGCGTGAGGCCGAGGAGCAGCAATGCACCTTTAAGCCAGCGGTCAACCCGCTCTCGCACAGGCTCGTGCAGGAGGCAGAGGCTTCGCAGGAGCTGCCGGCTGGCGTCTTCAATCGCCTGCAGCGTGCGGCCGAAGTGAGCGACGAGCGGCGTAGGGAGCGGTTGCAGCAGCAGCGCGAGGAGGAGAAGAAGCTCTTCCAGCCCACCACGTCGGAGGCGAATGACATCCTGCTCTCCGCGCGCTCGGCCCGTCTGCACGAGTCGGAGCTCGAGCGCACCGAGCGTCTCGCGTACGTCGACGCGAAGCGGCGCGAGGCTCTGATCACGCAGCTGGCGCAGCAGCACTACTCCCAGTACACGCACAAGCCGCAGATCGACCCGATCTCGGCGCAGCTCGCGCGCTCGAAGACGCACGCGGAGCTCTCGGCGAACGCCTCGGGCAAGGCGCTCAAGGCGACGCTCGCAAAGAAGCGCGAGTCGATCGAGCAGGTCGCGTGCCCATTCAAACCGACGATCGACTCCAAGTCGGCCGTGCTCGCCGCGAGCGCGCCCGAGCGCATCTCGCACAACCCGGAGCACGTCGATTCGCTCACCGCGCGGCTCGCGACCGAGCAGAGGGAGCGCGAGGAGCGTCTCGAGCGCATCCGGCGCAAGGTGGAGGCCGACAAGATGAAGGACTGTACGTTTGCGCCCGAGACGGTGAAGCAGACGCCCTCGACTGCTGAGGACAAGCCGCTGATCGTGCGCGGGCTCGGGCGCTACATGGAGCTCAAGCAGATGGCGAAGCGGCAGTCGGAGGCGCAGAAGCAGCGCGAGCAGAAGGCCTTTCTCATCGAGCCGCCTTCGCGGTTGCACCCTTACACCGTCCCCGAGCCCTTTGTGCTGCACGATAAGGCGCGTGACGAGCGCTTCGAGCGCACGCGCAAGGAGGTTGAGGAGAGTCGCAATGCCGAGTGCACCTTCACGCCCAAGATCAATGAGGTGAGCGTGCGGTCGCTGCTCCGCTCCTCGGCCGGCTGAGCCGCAGGGAGGTGGTCGGGGGGCAGGGGGCAGTGTCTGCGCACACCATGGTCGCGCACGGTGCACACGCGTGCGTGGGCACCGAGAGCGTGGAGAGACAGTGTGTCCTCAAAGCGGCGCGTAAAAAGGAGCGGGCGCGGAGCGCAACCACAAGCACGAAGCGTGTGTTTATTCAGCTCCTGTGCCTCCTCGCAGTATCATGCAGTATGGGGATGTGTGTGCTGAGCGGAGGGTTGTTCGATATGATTGTGCGGTCGGTTCGACGTCGAAACGCGGTTTCGCTTGGCGGTTCGAAACATACCCGCGTAAAATCTAAATACACCGCGTCAACCGTCATGATACACCTCCGACGTGGGACGTGTTCTGTGGCGGCAAGCAAGGGCGGGGCCGGGCGCGCGCGCTAGAGCCGCGAGCGGCTCACGTTCAGCATGTGCGCTTCAGAGCGGCTCAAGTTCAGCATGTGCTCGGCCGCGGCGGGGCCGCTTTCCGAGGTCTTCGAGGCTGTTTGTGCGCATGCAACGAAATTCGGTCTTGGGCTGTGCTTGGCAAAAACCGATCGCGAAACAGGACGACGAAGGTCCCGGACCCGGTTCGAGTCTTCCATCGCGGCACTCGGCTCCGTCGCGCGCGTGCGCGCGTGTGCGTGTCGTCCGCTCGACTCTCCGCCTCGCCGACGTCATGGCGGCGCACGACTCCCCAGCCTCGCTCGTTGCCTTTGTCAAGCAGCTCGTAGCCGAGCTAGGCCGCGAGCGTGAGCGGCATGCTCAGACGCATCTCAAGCTATGCCAGGCGCGCGAAGTCGACAAAGCCCTCGCCAAGCGGCACAAGGCGCTCAAGATCAAATACACCAACCTGCTGGGCATCGTGCAGAAGGAGGTCGCACGGCGGCAGAGTCTCGGTGAAGCTGTGCACGCCGATCTGGCTGCCTCGCAGCCCATGTTGGACGAGCCGACCGACGACGCGGCGGGGGTATGCCCAGCGGTTGAAGAGGACGCAGGAGCTGTCGAGTCAGCTGCTGCAGAGGCGGCGGCAGCGCTTGAGGCAGCTGCAGGAGAAGCATTGGCAGCGGCAGAGGCGGTACTAGCAGAACTCCCAGAACCAGAACATGATGCGACTTATGATGCGACGGCTGCAGCAGCATCCCACGCCGGAGGGCGCAAGCCAAAAGGTGCGAAGGCGTCATCGCGCCCACCGCGCCCGCCTCCACGGCGGCCACTCCCACCGCGGTCTATGCGTCCGCGAAGCATGCCACCACCGCCACCTTCCGACCAACTCGAGTGCGGCCAGCTGCCGGTGCACACGTGTCGTGCATGTGAGGCGTGGTTCGCCGCCACCGGCATCGCCACCAAATGCGAGCACGCCTTGCAGCCCATGGGCCGTCACCGCCTTCATGCCGCGCCAGCGACGCCGGACTCCTTCTGGGCGATGTCGTTCACCGACGGCGATGGCGTCCGATCGGCTGTTGAGGAGGTCGAGTCACACGCCGCCAACCCGTTCGTGGAGCGCGTCGCCATCGACGAGAGCTGCTTCGCGGGCGTCAACGGGCAGCGTTCGGGCGGGCGTCGCTCGTTCTGAGCGTAGAGGGGGCGCTTAGGGCGCGCGGTGAAGATACGGTGAAGACGGGTCTCAAACAGACCTCGAAGCTCGAATGACAGAGGATTCTGGAGGATTCCCAGTGCACACCGGTGCGACGGGGCGCCGCGGGAACCAACGAACCGTAGCGTTCGATAAGCGTTCGAGGGGGGGAGCGGGGAACGGCGCACGCTACGCTAGCGCACGCGACACTACTGCTCACAAGGGGCATGGTGATGTCAAGGGTTCAGGGCGCAGCAAGGCCGCTAGGCCGGCGGGGATAGCCGGGGGATCATGTGACAGACACGAGATCCCGCTATTATCCCGCTAGCCGCTTCAAGAAGCCTTCAAGACGCTAGCCTCCGGCGTCTCGAAGGCGTGCCGTGCAACCGGGTCTATCTCCCCGTATACGGGCGCGGTGCCAACCCGGTGCCGGGGTCGCGGAGGGTCGCGACGCGCCGGCCGGGTCGTGCCGGGGGGCTATACGGTCCGCGGCGCCGGGTCCCGGTGAGGTATCGTCCGCGTCTCGTGATTCATTTTCTATAACGCGTAGTTGGCTTTCGGAACACTCACTAAAACACCCACAGGCGTCGCAGTCGCTCTATAGACTTCGGACTGTTCATACTTGACAATCCCCATGTGCCATGACACTTTCGTTATACTACGAGGACGGGAGGACTCTCGAATGTTCGCTTGTTCGGTGTGTGGTTGCTCGTGGTGCTAGCTCCCGGCATCCCGCGCCCGATCCTCAGTTGTCGCCGCCCTGAAGCATGCGCAGGAGCTCGAGCATGTACAGAAAGAGGTTGATGAGGTCGAGGTAGAGGGCGATGGCGGCCATGATGTAGTCGTCGGGGCCGTAGTGGTGCAAGATCATCGATGTGTCGAACAGGATGTACCCACAGAAGAGAAGGGCGCCCAGGAGCGCAAACACCATCCGGCTGCCCGCTCCGAAGTCGAAGAGGGAGTTAAGGATGCTCCAGATGATCAGAATGAAGAGTGCGGAGAAGAGTCCGGCGCCGAGAAAGCTGAAGTCCCTCTTCGTCACGAAAGTGTACGTTGTGAGGGCCACAAACACAGCCGAGGTCAGGATGAGCGCCTGGAAGACGACGATGCCGTAGCCCGTCTGGTAGTACACGGCGCATACGACGCCGACGCTGTACGACATGCAGAGCGTGAAGCCGCCGAGCAGCGCCATGTTTACTGGGTGCTTGTCCTTGTAGCAGAAGAGGGCGAGCAAGAAGCCAAAGGGAAGCAGTGTGGCCGTCATCATCATGTTTGGGCTGGTGAGCACGAGCATCCGCGTGGGCTCGTGGAACATGAAGAGGGCGGAGCCCATCATGGTCATCAGTAGCTGGAGGGCGAGGATGCTGTACACCTTCCTGATGAACCCGGCCTTGACAATCGCTGAGCCCTGGTAGACGGGCAATCCGGTGCGCATCTGGTCATCAACGTCAGAGCCCTGGTAGATAGGCAAACCGGTGCGCATCTGGTCCTCGTTGTCATGGTCGGCGGGCTTCAAGGCCGACGTGCCGTGCGGTCCCGCCATGTGCACGCCGTGCATGGGCTTCGTCTTATGTCTGTACGTCCAGGGCCTGGTCCAGGGTGGCGGGGTTGCAAGATGTTTGGATTTCGTCAGAATGAAGCAGACGAGACTTGAGTGGAGGGGCCAGGATGTGTTGAGGGAACTGATGAAAAGAGTTTCGTCAAGAGTAGCCGCCGATAAGTTTTTATCGATAACAGGGATGTCGGGGGCAATGCCTCCTGCACCGCCAGCCGACAGCAACTGGCGGCACGACTTTCTCAGCTTCTGCCTCGACTGTGAGGTCCTGCGCTTTGGCGAATTCACACTCAAGAGCGGCCGCTCAAGCCCGTACTTCTTCAATGCGGGCCTCTTCAACACGGGCCTGCGGCTGGCAAAGTTGGGCTCTTACTACGCGCGCGCCATCGCAGAGTCGCCGGAGCTGAAATGGGACGTGTTGCTTGGACCGGCGTACAAGGGAATCCCGCTCGCCGCAGCGACGTCCATGTGCCTCGCCACGGAGCACGGCATTGACGCCAAGTACTGCTTCAACCGCAAGGAGGCCAAGGACCACGGTGAGGGCGGCGTCATCGTCGGCTCACCACTCATCGGCCGCGCACTCATCATCGACGACGTGATCACCGCGGGCACGGCCGCGCGCGAGTCGGCCGCCCTCGTCGCCGCTCAAGGCGCCGAGCTCGCGGGCCTTGTGGTCGCACTCGACCGCGAAGAGTGCGGTACCGGCTCGAACCTCACGGCCATCGGCCAGGTTGCGGATGAGCTCAAGGTGCCAGTAGTGCCCATCGTCACGCTGACTGATCTGATCGGCTTCCTCGAGGCGCGCGGTCGGTCTGCGGACGCGGAGCTCCTCAGAGAGCATAAGGCCAAGTACGGCCCCAAGTGAAGAGCTGTGAGAGAAGCAGCCTCTGGGGATAGTTACACCCAGTAACCCCCAGCGCCACACTGCACGATCCTTCTCAGTCTCGCTATCTGTGAAGCTTCCGGGGTGTTTCATGGTCTCATTTTTCGTCAATTGCGAAACTTTGCCCAGACATGCCGAGATAGGCAACCATATCGGGCTTAACCGCCAAAGAGCAAAGACCCCATGCGTGCCGAGCACGCGAGTCGGCCAAGCTCACGGTGGCGATGGTCGTGGCCGTGTTTGTGCCCGTGGCGGATTGTCTCTTACGTGCCGGTTACACCGCCTGAATTCCATCGCGAGTACGAAGGCTCAGAAGCAACCGATGCCGAGTTCATTCGCTTGCAGCTGGGATTGCAACCAGGGTCTATTTCACAGATTATCGAACAAGCAGTGGAGGAGTGTGGACTCGAAGTGGAGACAAAGAATCAACCTCTGCAAGTAAAGATTCAAGCGTGCCTCGACATCGTTGGCGGCTTGAGCATACGCAGAGACGTTGACGTGTCGCTCGAGTCTAGTGCTGCTGATCCATGTCATTGTCAAGTCTGGAATCACGTACAGAGGGTGGTCTTAGTACGTTAGCAGCCGCGGCGGTGGCATGTGGTGGAGCCTGCCTTTGAAAGTAATAGAATCACAGACCGGGTACCCTCCTTCACGCTTCAGAGCAGCAACTCAAAGCGCGCGCGCTCCGCTGCAGCGCGCGCCTCGTGGCGCCCCTCGGAGGTGATCAGCGGGTTGGCGCGCAGGTCGAGCCACACGAGCGCGGGGCCATGCCTGAGGGCCTGCTCGACGAGTCCAAGCGCCCCCGTGTCGGTGAGCATATTGTCTGACAGGTCGATATGCTCGGGCGCGAAACCCTTGGCTAGGGCGGTGCCAAGCGCGAGCGCCCCCTCATCCTGAACATTGTTGCCCGCGAGCGAGAGGCGCCGTATCGAACTTGTGGGCAGCGCAGCCGCGAGGACGGTGAGCCCCTCGTTCGTCAGCTCGTTGCCGCCCAGGTGGAGCAGCTCCGTGCACGTATTGTCGCGCGTGTACTCTGCGAGCTCATCGGCGTGCTCATCGGAGATCATCGCGTGATCGAGCAGCACGAGACGCGCCGATGGGAGGAGCGAGAGCTCACGCCACTGGCGCACCACGCCGGCGCTCAGGTCGCCCGACGGCGCGAAACGGTCACCGGGAATGCTACTGGGCGTACTTGCGCTGGCTGCATGCGTGGCTGTCGCGCGCCCGACCGTTTGGGGCGCAAAGTCGAGGTGCGTGGAGGTGGCAAAGAGGTCCGACGCTGGCGAAGTTCTCCCCGCCGCCGTGGCCGCCGCCGTGGGAGCGGCGGTCGCGTCTGCGCGGGCGGCAGTAACACCTGCGGCTCCTTCGGTACCGATGCCGGCAGCGCGCTCCTCAGCCCGCTGTGCAGCCGCACGCAGCAGCGATTTGGTCGCTTGTCTGCTCTGAACGCGAAGGTCGGAGCGGTTTTGTGCGACGCACTCGTCGATGTCCTTTAGCTGCTCGGCCGCGACGCCCGCGCCGGTGAGTGACAGGTCGGTGACGCTCCTGCAGACGCGCATGCAGATGCGCAGCGCCTCGCCACCCTTGAGGCCAATGGGGTTGTTGGCGAGAGCGATCGAGCGCAGCGAGCCGCCTGGATCAGTGCTCAAGTGCTGCGCGAGCGCGCGCGCACCGGTCTCGCCGATGGCGTTCGCACTCAGGCGGAGCGTCGTGAGCGTCTGGGTGCGGCTCGCCATCTCGAGCAGCGCGCTCATCGCGTAGTCAGAGGCTGCGTTGCCGTCGAGGTCCAGCTCGACGAGCGGCGTCAGTGAAAGTAGCCCAGCGAGCTGCGCCACGGCCTCATCGTGTAGTCCCGTCGCCGCCAAGCTGAGGGATTGCAGCACGCGCCGCTCGCTGATAGCCTCGCCGATGGCGACGCAACCGAGCGAGCCGAGCTCGTTGTAAGAGAGGTCGAGCATGACGAGAGAGGGCAGCTCGCGCACCGCATCTGCCAGGTGCGTCGCGGCCGCCGGCGTCAACCCATTCGAGGCGAGCGCGAGCTCGGTGAGCGGCGATGACGCCGCGGACGACGGGTGATGGAGCGCCTCGCAGATGAGGCCCACGCCGCCGTCGCCGAGCGAGCAGCCTCGCAGCCTCAGCACAAGTAGCGCCGAGAGGCCTTCGTGCGCGAACCCAAAAGTCGCTGCCACGTCCACGGACATGGCCGTGTGGCTCAGATTGAGCTTGCGCAGCGTGCCGGGAGTGATCGTCTGCAGCATCGAAGCGATTCGCAACAAGTCGGGCGAGCGCAGGCCGCGGCGCGAGCCATCAATACTCGAGCGGGAGGAGTCGAGCGCGACTGGGAGGCCGCGCATCGCCTGCTGCAACAAGTCCTCCTGCGAAGGTCCCGAGAACGTGGACTGAAGACGACGGGCGATACCGCGAAGAGACACGGCAAGGGCTGGATCCTCCTTCAGTGCAGCAGCGCCAGCGGAGAGGATCATGCCGCCACCAGCGGCGAGGAGCACTTCCATAGCTTCGTCTTGGATAAACCCCACGGTTGCTCAAGACCGCGCTCTGTTGGGTCCTTGAACTTTGGAACGCCCCTTACGAGCGAATTACATGTGCGCTCTGTGCTAAGCAGACTTGAGCGCCGTCTTGGTTTACGGGTCTTCGCCGCACGTTGCTTGAAGGAAAGGAGGTTGGACTGCTTCCTGCGGTTGGCCTCGGGCCCTTCATGCCGCACCCAATCCCCACGGTCAATGGCACGCGGCCGCAGGCGATCTTGCACCCGGGTGGCAACCGCGGCGCCGACCTCATCGAGACCATCCGGCTTGAGCGGCTGCAAGCGTCTATCCAGGCGCCACCCAACATCATGGACACGAAGCTGTCCCCGGCGCGCACCCTCTTTGTGCCCGAGCACCACTCGGTGCGGCCCGTCAGGCCGAAGACTGCCGCTGCCGCCCGCGCCTGCGCTCCAGATGGTCACATGCGTCCGTGGGCCGAACCCAAGTGGACGCGGCCTGCCAGCGCGAGCACGATGCGGGTGCACTCGCACCAAGCCCTCAACGAGTTGCTGCTCGCGCCGGGCCCCACGAGCGAGCGGCCGTCGCGGCTGCCCTCGCCCGTGCCGCACATGAGCAGCGCGAGCAGCGTCGCGGTCGGGCCGCAGCCGTCCAAAATGTCGCAACGCAGTAAAACGCGGCCGCAGTCGGCATACACGGCTGCGGAGGCGCGACAGCGGCAGCTTGTGCGCGATCAGGACCAGGCGAGGCAGGAGGCCGTGGCGCGAAAGTTCAAAGACCAGCAGATGCTGGCGGCGCAGCAGCAGGAGCAGGAGTTTCAGCGCGCGTGGGAGCAGTTCAACGCCGAGCAGTCCGGGCCAGTGGCCGAAGTGACCGAGCTCCTTCGCCTCAAGGATATCGAGACGTTACGGCGCGCGAACGCGCACTGCAAGCACTGGAACGAGGAGGTCTTCGACAAGATCCATGATCAGATTGTGCACGAGCTGCGGAAGCGCGAGGCCAAGGGCTCCTACAACACGCGCTGGCGGCACGCGCAGGATGCGTACCTCAAGGTGGTGGCGTCCAAGGAGATGGGCATCTTCCGCGACATCATCATCCCTGATGAGTACGACCCCCTCGAGTGCGCCTCTAAGAACATCAAGTACCACTCGAAGCGGATCGCGCTCAAGGACCCGCTCAAGACGGAGCTCACGCAGCACCGGCTCGAGGCGCAGATGGTACCAGGCTCGGGCGCGAACCAGATGGCAGCAGCCTCCAAGGATGCGGCCGCCAAGGGGCGTGGCGACCTGCCCATCACCATGTGGTCTAAGCTGGACGCGACGCCGTACGGCCACTTCAACCGCATGATGAGCATGCCCACCAGCACGATTGAGCCTGGCCCACAGACGACCACGGGTATGAGGGTGCTCGGCGACCACTACAATCTCCCGAGGCAATCCGTCTCACTGAGCTAGACTGCTCGAGGCGCCAACCTGGGCTGCAGCAGCCCATGCACGATGACGACCACGCGGCGCGGCGCGCGGCGCAGCGACTGCAGGCTTTCAGAGTCGCTCCCTGCGTCGCGCGCCCCTGTACCGCCGTGACCCGCGAACGGAAGATGAAACGAACCCAGGGCCAAGGGCTCTGTGAGCAAACAAATGAAATCTTCACGGCGACGCTCAATCTCTCGCAGGGATGATGGTACGTGGGTCTCTCTCGCTCCCCCGGGTTTAAGCACTAAGCTCCCGGGGGCGGCCACCAACAGCACGGCACGGTATGTGTTATACGCATGGGAGTGTACGTTCAGTACGTTGTTACATTTTTAGTTGAGTCTGGTACTTGTGACATCTGATGATGATCATGGCACGTGGGACAAAGTGAAGGCAAAGAATCCTCCCGAAGCATTCGCCCATCACGACGCTGTGTCCGCACGAGAGGAAATGGCTCAGGGCAATGTCAATGACAAGCGCACGCTCTACGTTGGCGGCCTCGAAGAGAGCGTGACCAAGGAGACAATAGCTGCCGCATTCCGGCCCTTTGGCGAGCTCACCGATGTCAACCTGCCAATGGACGCCGCGTCGTCCAAGCACAAGGGCTTCGCGTTTGTGCAGTTTGACGACAAGGCAGATGCTGCAGAGGCGATGGACAACATGCACAATGCGGAGCTGTTCGGCCGTGTGCTGCGTGTCAACCTTGCCAAACCGGATGCCATCAAGGGCGGCCATCGCCCTGTATGGGAAAGTCAGGCTGACGAGTTCTTCAATAAGGAAGGTGCCATCGGTGGAGAGGCTCCTGAGGGTGACGACAGAGTGCGAGAGGTAGTAGGGGCCTGACAATTTGTGGGAGTGGGCTAGCAGTATCCTAGAGCCTTAGCACATAAAGATACTATCTTAGAGCCGCATGGCGACCGCGCAGTTTGCCTAAAAACATGATCTCTGAGGTCGGCACCGGGCCCCATCCAAAACACAGCGGGACCAAGACTCGCTGCTCGCCGACCACGAGCGACGACGCGGCTGACGCGGATGCCCGGCCCTTGCTCCCCGTGGGCCCTTCTAGGCCACGTCATAGGCCATGTGCGCATACTTGAGCGCATTGCGAGCGTCGATCGCGCTCTGGCTCATCGGCGGCGTGAGCGGCTGCACGAAGGAACGCGAGCTCTGAGGTTCACGAGCGAAGATCTCGGCGTACATGCGGGGCGCATTCTGGCGCCCCCAAGGCGGACCACGCTCGCCCAGGAGCTCGGCCATCTTGGCGTACGCATGGCGCCGATCTGCGCACGGCACCCGATCGTTGGCGGACAGGTCAGTGTGCGTCGGAGTCGCGTTAGGGAGTCGCGCTTGCTCTTCCCTCTCTCTCGGGCGATGGTTCTGCCCGTGCGCGCCCGTACATCCCCACGCTTGGCCGAGCTCCCAAAGAAGGCCCTCGCCGACCGGCAGCGGCACTTCCTTGTTCGCGGTGCCCTCCACCTGTTCGAGCCAGTCGGCGAGCGAGAGCGCGAGAAAGTCGAGCCACTCATCGTACGTGCGGAGAGGAATCTCAAAACCGCCGAGCTCGGGACGTGCAAAGAAGCTGGGCGGTTTGTGCACGTAGACGCTCGGGTCGAGCGCCCAGGGGGCGAGGATTGTACGGTCGACGCTGTGCCGGTCGACCATGCAAAAGATCCACGCGAGCCGCTCTGCGCGCGGGCCGATGAGATCGGCAATCTCTGGTCGGTGATGGAGTGGCAGTGCAAAGCCCTGGAAGCCTTCAGTGCCGTAGATGGAGTGAAAGAGCGCCGCGTTCGTCATGTACTCGGGCGCGCCCCACGAGCGCAGCACAGACTGCACGCCGACGAGGTGGTGGTCGAAGGCCTCCTCGCCATTGTGCTTCAGCGCGGCGGGCACGTGCTTGCGCATCTCTGAGTGCAGGATGAGGTCGCGCTCGGCCCACGCGGCGCGCTGCGACTCGGACGCATGAGCAATCAGCCGGTACGGTGTGACTGCGTAGTCCTGGGCAGCCTTCGAAAGCGCGCGCGCGGCGCCGCGCCGCGCCGCGCAGCTCATGGGACGCAGGGTCGTGTTCATTCGCAGCATTTCTGCCTATTCGGCGTCGTCTTGACAGCTGCTAGCTAGTATGTGACCAAATTCCAGAGTGTTCGTGTCCTTACTCGATAAAAAAGGAAACTATCCATTCGTTTACTCTGAGCTGCGCTTTCCGGGACTTGGTCATTCGTTGGCGCAATCGCAGGCATTTTGCATGCGCTGCTGCTCCGTCCGCCTGCTCCTCGCCGCCATGCTCGCCACCCATCACACCGACTTCGAGTCGTTTACCAATGCGCTCGGTGCCCTTTCGAATCAGCCG
>PJAB01001161.1:0-16757 GCA_002887195.1 Chrysochromulina parva
CGCCCCGGCGACGGGCGGTGTCTTCGTAACAAGTGGGTTCTCTTCTTTTCCCCTCTTCACGGTGGGGTCAACGCGCGGCCGGCCCTGAAAGGCAAGTTCCCACAGCCGGCCCCCTCTTGTTCCTCAGTCGCAGGCGACGCCGCGCGCCGACATGCTGCGCCGACGCGCGGGCGACTTCGCGCGACAGCCAGAGTTCGGAACACGACGAAGCGATGTCAGCCGAGGCGCGAGGGGCACTGGACAGTGCGCTGGCGGCGCGCGACGCAGAGGCCACCGTGACAGCGCTCGCATCGCTCGACCCTGGCAGGCTCGATCCTCGCCGCCTGGCAACGGTCGTTAACCTTCTTGCGCAGATGCGGCACAATACGGCTGCGCATCAAGCCTACGAGGCTGGCTGTGCGAGGCACGGCGTTGCCGCACTCGTCGGTGCTGGGCTATCGCTAAACGGTCTGATTTACGCGTGCTGCCGCGAGCCATCGATGGTCCCTCGTGCTATGGCCCTCTGGACGCTCCTGAGCGAGTGCGGCGTCGCTCCCGACGCCGTGCCCACCGAGAAGCTGCTGAGCGCCAACCTTTCTCAGCGCATGTACGACGAAGCCTTCGAGATCTTCCTGGGTGCGCTCGAGGCCGGCCTGAAGCTGGGGGCTGCCGTCTGCACCGAGCTCATCCGCTCGTGCTTCGGCGAGCCGCGGCTTGCGCAGATGGCATACGCAGCCTACCTGTCGATGAAGGCACCCGCGGGCGAGAGCGGCGGCGGCGGCGGCGGCGGCGGCGGCGGCGGCGCTTCCCTTGGCGTCGATGATTTAGTGCAGCTGCAGCGCGCGTGCCTCGCCGAGGGCACCCTTGAGCAGTGCCTGAATCTCGATCTCGAGCTCACCGCTCTCGGCCACCAGGCGAGCCCGGCCGATCGCAGCGCCCTTGTCGTCAAGCTCGCCGCAGAGCCGTCCGCAGCGATGAAATCGCGTGCCACGTCGCTCTTCACGGCGATCCAGCGCGACGGTTACACGCCGAGCGAGGCGGCGTACGGCGCTCTCTTCGCCCTCTCAAGCCGCGCCGCTCTCTCGAGGGCCAATGTGGACGCAGTCGGCGCGGCCCACGCCCTCCTCACACAGATAGTGGACGCCGGCTGGACGCCCCCGGTCGCCGCGGTCACCACGCTCCTGGCCGCGAGCTGCCGCGCCAACCAGCGCGCCGTCGCCCTCGCGTCGTTCCGGGCGCTGCTCGCGGCCCGTGAGCAAGCGCCCGAGACGGCGCCCGAGGCGGTGCTCGATACGGCGCTTCTGCGCTCTCTCACACTCACCCTTGGTGGCGGTGGTGGTGGCGGTGGCGGTGGCGGCGGCGGCGGCGGTGGCGGTGGCGGTGGTGGTGGTGGTGGTGGTGGCGGCGGCGGCGGCAGCGCGGTGGCAGAGGTGCTGCCGGCGGCGGACATGCGCGCGCTGCTCGCCCTCCACGAGGGCGTACGCGTCGTCGATAAGGACATCGCCAGTGCCCTCGTGCGCCTCTGTGCGGCCTCCGGTGAGCTCGAAGAGGCGAGATTGCGCCTTGGCGCCATGTGCGCTGCACGCCACCCGCCGATGCCACCGGGCGCCGCGCTGCTCGCCATCTTCGTCAGCGCGTGTGGCGCGCACCCAAACGGGCCGACGGAAGGAGTGGCCGCCTTCGAAACCCTCTCCACAGACGGACCGCTAGCTCGTGGGAAGCATGCGGAGATCTGGTCCGCCCTCGTGCCCGCATGCTGCGAGCAGCAGCGCGCCGACCTGGGGCTCGTCCTCGCCAAGCGGCTGCAGGCGGCTGGGCATGCGATTGAAGGGCAGGCGGCGGTGGCGTTGCTCGGAGCCCTCGAGGCGCAAGGGTTCGCTGAGGGTGCGCTTGAGATGCGCTTGAGATGCGCTTGAGATGCGCTTGAGATGCGCTTGAGATGCGCTTGAGATGCGCTTGAGATGCGCTTGAGATGCGCATCTCTTCGACCCTCCTGCTAGCATGCATGTGCTCACCACGGCGCGCCCTCCCCCGTCCCCACAGGTGCGTTTGAGATGCGCACGCTTCTCGAGCACCAAGGAGTCAATCTCGGAGTCAATCTCGGAGTCAATCTCGGAGTCAATCTCGGAGTCAATCTCGGAGTCAATCTCGGAGTCAATCTCGGAGTCAATCTCGCCGCGGATCCGGCCGGCGCCACCGCCGCCGCCGCCGCCGAGGCGCCGCGGGCGAAGCGGCAGCGCCTCGCTGCGGCGGCGGCGGACGATGAGGACGATGGGGACGATGGCGGGGGCGCGGCGGCGGCAGCGGCGGCGGCGGCGGCGGCGGCGGGTGGTGGTGGTACAGTGGGAGCGGACGGGGAGCACACTCGCGAGGCCGACATAGCCGGCGCGATCAGCCGCGCACCAGCCGGCGGCGCCGCCCCGCGGCCTCGCGCCGTCTCGGGCGCGGCCTTGGCGACGGCGAGCCATCTGACGCTGGACGCTGCGTCGCAGCACGCGACGCTCGTGCGCATGCTCGGTACGGCGCTCGACGAGTCGCGGCATGCGGCGGCGATCGATCTCGCACGCCGCGCATGCGAGCTCGGCGCCCCTCCACCAGAAGAGACGTTGCTGCGGCTGCTGGGCGCCCTCTTCGAAGCTCATGAAACAGACTCTGCCCTGTCGCTCTACGAGATGCTCAGGACGACGCAGGAGGCACACCAGCGACTGAAGACGCGGCGCGGCGAGGGGAGCGGCGCCGACGCCCGCGACGACGCCGACGGCTTCGACGACGGTGACGACGGCGCCAACGCGGACCTTGCGGACGTGACATTTGTCTCTCGACAGGTGGCCTTCGCCGTGCTCTAGACTGTGACCCTCCCGCCAGCATGCATGCGCTCACCACGGCGCCCACCCCTCCCCCTTCCCACAGGTGGCCCTCGCAGTGTTGGGGGGCGTCACGGACGATCGCAAGGGAGGCACGGCGCACGCGCGGCGTGCTCTTGCGCTCTACCGGAGCCTGGGCGGCGGAGAGGACGTACGCGAGGAGGGCACCGAGCGCATGTTTGAGTATGAAACGCTTCGAAAGTTGGTGCGCACGTGCACGGCTGCGGTCGCGAGTGCTCCAGCATGCAAGTGCTCACCACGGCGCCTCGCCCTTCCCCACAGGTGCGCACGTGCACGGCTGCGGGGCTCGTCGACGACGCGATCGAGGTACTCGACCACGCGCGAGCGCAGCTCGAGGCCGAAGCGGCCGCCGCGGCGGGTGAAGCCGCCGCCGCCGCACGCGCTGCTCGGATTGCCGGGAAGCGCGCTGCACCGGGCACCGTGGCGGCGGCGGCGGCCGCTTCGGCCTCCGAGGCGGCGGAGGCGGTGACGAGCGGGCCGGGCGCTGTGTCGGTGCGCAAGATGGGCTGCGACATCTTGAGTGCCCTCATCAAGCAGCTGCAGCTCGGCCGCGCCATGGCCATGTTTCGTCAGCTGGCGGGCGGCGGCTCGCCGCCGGCGCCGGCCGCGTGCGCGGCGCTTTTGGACGCCCTCTGTGCGCGCGGGCTCGGCGCGGACGCCGCGGTGGTGCTCGAGGCGATGCATGCAGCCGCATACACGCTCAACGTGAAGCTCGTGTGCCAGGTGCTCAGCGCGCTCGTGCGTAACGCCCTGCTCGGGCGCGCGTTTAACGTCTTCGAGAGCCACATCGAGTGCGCCGGACGTGCAGATTCGTCACTCTCGACGTTACACACCGCCGAGTGGAATGTGGAGCACGCACTCGCGATGCTCACCAAGGCGCTCTCAAAGGCCCTGCGTGGCCGCCAGGCGTTCCGTGTCTACAATGCCGCACGCTCCACCGGGCTGACGCGCAACTTTGCGTCGTATGGCCTGCCGGCGCTCGCGCTCGCGTGTGTCGAGGCGGGGCTGCTCACGCAGGCCCTCGGAGTGTGCGACGACGCGCGGCAGGCGCTGCTGCCGCTGGACGTGATGACCGCCTCGACACTGTTGACGGCCGTTGCGAAGGCGCGCTTGGCCTCCCAGACGATCGCGCTGCTCGCGGAGGTGGGGGCTCGACGGCTGACGTGCGACGCGCCTTCGCTTCGGTCCGCGTACGGTGCGTTGGCACAGGCGACGCCTCCGAATCTCGACGAGATCTCGCGCGCGCTCGTGCTGCTCGCTGCAACGTCAAAGCAGGCGGCCGAGACGGGACGCCGCGCCCGTCGGGGGGGCGGCGGCGGCGCAGGCGCAGGCGGCGCAGGCGGCGTGGGCGGCCGCGGGCGCGGTAGTGGGGGTGCTGGAGGTTCAGCGGCGGCGGCGGGTGGGGGTGACGCCGTAACCGCCGAGGAGGTGAGCGCCGCTTCTGAGGCTCTGAGGCTACTCCGCGAGCTGCCCAAGCTGCTACACGATGTGTGCGAGCGTCTCTGCGATCGGTCGGACGAGCACAAGGCTATCAAGCTCGTGCGGACTTTGCGCGAGCACGGCATCATTCCGCAAGCGTCCACTCTCGTCGCACTCGCACGCGCATGCAACCAGCGGCATGCGGCCGCCCCACTCGGTGAGCTCGGATCCCGACACGGACGGCCTTGCATGCAAGTGCTCACCACGGCGCCTCCCCCCCTCTTCCCCACAGGTGAGCTCGGATCCTTGCTGCTGCTGCTGCGCACGGCCATGGCCACTGGGGAGTATGAGGAGGCGGCTCGGGCGTGCATCGAAGCGGGCGGTCCTTCGGAGCTTCTCCTCAGCGGCGGCGGCGGTGGGGGAGGAGGAGGGGGGGGAGGAGGAGGGGGGGGGGGAGCGGGCATGGCTGGTACGCCAGGCACGACGAATGCATTCTCAGCGTACTCGGGCCAGAGCAAGGCGGAGCGCGCGGCGTTGACGGCATTAGAGATGAGCACGCTGCGGCGCGAGCGTCAAGAGCTCAAGCTGCGCTGTGCTCAGCTGCGGCAGTTGCTTGCCCGGCGCACGAGGACCATTGAGCGCGTGCGGCAGGAGATCGATCCATGCGACCTGCCCATCCTCGAGAACGCGGAGAGGCAAGATGACGAGGAGGAAGAAGACGAGGAGGACGAGGAGGACGACGGCGACGATGGCGGCGGCGGAGGAGGAGGAGGAGGAGGAGGAGAAGGAGGAGGAGGAGAAGGCATCGTGGGCGGCGAGCGGCGTGGTGGCGACGGCGCCGTGGCGAGCGCGGGTGGCACCGTCGTCGTGTACCACGAGCGCTCCTCGATGATTACCACGGCGGCCGGCGGCGGCGCCGGTGGCGGCGGCGACGGCACCTTCGACGACGAGCTTTTCGAGCTGCGCTACCGGTACTCGGAGATGTCCAAGGTCGCGCGAGAACGTCAAGTGGCTCTCGGAGCGCTGCAGGGCGCGTACAGTGAGCTCGCATCGACCAACCGCGAGCTGCGGCACGTCATCGAAGAGGCGGGACTGACGACCCAGGTCGGGATCGAGACCAAGTCCGCAAAGGCGCTCGAGAAGACGCTCTTCGGCCAGTCCGTCGCCAAGTTTCGTCCCGTCGAAAATTGGCCGCCCGAGCTCCGGTACACCAACCAGCTCGTGTGGGACGAGGTGGCGCCCGAGCATCAGTTCCTGCGCGACAAGATTGCGGACCCGGGCTCGGTCCGTCGCAAGTGGCGGCTGAGCGTCGTCAAGATCAAGTCCAAGAAACACCCGTGCTGTGGGGAGTTTGGGCTGTTCGCCGCCGAGGACATCCCGGCGGGCGAAGCTCTCCTCGATTACGCCGGGAAAGTCAAGGTGGGTGTCGCGGACTCGAAGCGAGGGTCGGTGATCGTCGCTGATCGTCGCTGATCGTCGCTGATCGTCGCTGAGTGCCACTGATTGCCACTGATTGCCACTGATTGCGCCCATCATCAGTGGCAATCAACGAAGCTCAATTGGACGCACTGAGTGCCCCTGAGTGCCACTGATTGCGCCCATCATCAGTGGCAATCAACGAAGTTCAATTGGACGCACTGAGTGCCCCTGAGTGCCCCTGATTGCGCCCATCATCAGTGGCAATCAACGGAGTTCAATTGGACGCACTGAGTTGCGTCCCTGTTTCGTCACTCATCAGGTTGTCATTGGCAACGAGCACGACACGTCGACGTCTTCTTACCTGCTCAACATCTTCACCGACGAGGAGGTCGGCGCGTACATCGACATCGACGCGTCGCAGTGCGGGAACGAGGCGCGCTTCGTCAATGACTTCCATGGCACCGGAGCCGACGGCCCGAATGCACAGTTCTGGCCGTACTTTGACAGCGCCACTGGCGAGAAGCGAATGTCAGTGAAGACGACTGCGCCGGTGCCTGCCGGGCACGAGGTGCTCGTCGACTATGGTGGCCGTTACTTCGTGCCCGACTCTTCGGAGGATTCCGACATGCATGCGAGCGACGAGGAGTTCGAGGAGCGCAGTCCGAGCAAGCGCGGCGGTGGGCGCGGCAGCGGGCGGGGCGGCGGGCGACGCGCGGGTCTGGGCGGCGCGTCCACCAGCGCTCGGGGCCGGGGCGGCGGCGGCGGCGGGGCCGCCAAGAGGCGCGGCAAGAAAGGCAAGGCCGTGGCGAGTAGCGACTCCGACGAGGAGGAGTGACCGGCCGCGTCCCGCCAGCGATGACAGCCACAGAGATGTCATTGTTACAATGTACTTCTTTCTTACAGTGGTTAACGTTCACACGAGGGCGGAGTATCCATACTCACTCATCACAACACAAATGCTGCGGCTCTCCCGACGTCTGGCCACGGCTGCCGTGTGCAAGAAGCTGGGTGATCCTCTCTCGATAGTTCACGACTGGAAAACGCCACAGGTCACGCGAGGCCAAGTCAAGATCAAGGTCGCGGCGGCAGGTGTCAACTTTGCCGACATCTTACAAGCGCGTGGGCAGTATCAGGACAAGGCCGACCCGCCCTTTGTGCCGGGCAACGAAGCCGCTGGCGAGGTGTGCGAGGTCGGTGAGGGCGTGAAGACGTTGGCCATCGGCGACCGAGTGATATGCCTGAGCCGCGGTGGTGCATACGCCTCGGAGACAGTCGCCGACGCTCGGACTTGCCTGAAGCTGCCACCCTCGGCCGCCTCAGCCGATCTCGCCGAGGCCGCGGCGTTGCTGGTCAATTATGGCACGGCGCACCTCGCGCTGACCTCCCGCGCTCATCTCCAGAGCGGCGAGACGGTCCTCGTCACTGCGGCGGCGGGAGGCGTGGGACTCGCTACGGTGGAGCTCGCGCGGTTGATGGGCGCATCACGGGTGATCGCCGCATGCGGCTCGGACGCGAAGCTGTTGATCGCGACGACCAAGGGCGCGGATGCGAAGGGCATCAACTATGCAGGCCTCGACGGAAAGGCATTCCGGAACCGACTCAAGGAGTTCAGCGCAGATGGCGACCGACTCAAGGGCGGCATCGACGTCGTCGTCGACATGGTGAGCGCTTCTCTGATGGCCTCTGATGGAGCCTCTGATTGCCTCTGATTGCCCTCGAAGAGCCCTCTGATTGCCTCACTCATCAGGTGGGCGGCGAGCTTCTCGAGCCATGCATCCGCTCGCTCGCGTGGAACGGGCGCGCTGTCGTGATCGGGTTTGCGGCTGGCCAGATCCCTCACATCCCTGCCAATCTACTCCTAGTCAAGAACGTGAGCGTCTCGGGACTCTTTTGGGGTGCTCACCTGATCCATGACCCTCGCATGCTGATGGCGTCGTCATCACAGCTCATCCAGTGGTGGCTCGAAGGGAAGATCAAGCCGCATGTGGGCGCGAGGGTGAGCCTCGAAAGGGCGAACGACGCGTTTGGGCTCGTCGAGGGGCGCACTTCCACCGGGAAGGTCGTGCTCATCCCGTGAAAAGCCTAGGTTATTTCCGGTTTTCGCTTTTCCCGAGATCTGCCGGTCCCCGCGCGCGGACGGGGACACGGAGCGGGATTGTCATTGTGATTAGCCATTCGACGTACGACGACCATAACGCATAACACGGCATAATATCATCCCGCACCGGCGACCGGCGCACCGCACACCTTGCAAAACACCTTGCACGGGGGTCCCGCCATTTGGTAGGGTAGCTTGTTCAGTTACAAATATCTCTCCCCTCCGGTCCTTTTCCCTCGAACGACTCGGTGTAAGCCCACGGCAGCTTTAGTGCGCAGCGCTCGTCGCGATCGGCCTGCGATCCGACCTCTCTCGCTCGTGCGCACTGCGTCAACTTCAATGCTCGGGTTGCATGGGCTCTCCTCCGCACAGCCAAGCGCCAGGAAGCTTGGGAAGGGCGCAGGATCCATCCCAGGGTCCATCATAGGGTCCTGGGCGGCACACGTCGCACAGAGGGCCGCTCAGCGGCGCTTCTTGTCGTCACCCTTGCGTTCACCAAGGCGATCTGAGACTGAGCCGCGTGCGCCACGTCGGTCGTCAGTTGGAGCCCCACCACGGTCGCCACCGCCACCGCCGCCACCGCCGCCGCCGCCACGGTCGCCACCGCCACCGCCACCGCCGCCACGGTCGCCGCCGCCACCGCCACGGTCGCCGCCGCCACCGCCACGGTCGCCACCGCCACCGCCACGGTCGCCGCCGCCACCGCCACGGTCGCCGCCGCGCCCTCCACCATCGCGCCCTCCACCATCGCGCCCTCCACCATCGCGCCCCCCACCGTCGCGTCCACCCGGTCCGTCGCGTGCACCCGGTCCGTCGCGTCCACCCGGTCCGTCGCGTGCACCCGGCCCGTCGCGTGCACCCGGCCCGTCGCGTGCACCCGGCCCGTCGCGTGTACCCGGTCCGTCGCGTCCGCTCGGAGGGCGCGTGTCCGCGCCGCCGCCGCCGCCGCCGCCGCCGCCGCCACCGCCACCGCCACCGCGGCGATCAGCTTGGCGCGAGCCCATCACCTGATGAGGGAGGGCACTCGAGGTTTCGTCAGAGGCTCATACAGGTTTCGTCAGAGGTACTCAGAGGTTTCGTCAGAGGCGATTAGAGGTTTCGTCAGAGGCTCTCGCAGGAATCGTCCGAGGCACTCAAGGTTTGGTCAGAGGCCATCAGAGGACATCAGAGGACTACAGAGGCCATCACCTGCTCGCGCAAAGCCTTCTCGCGCTGCTCCTGCTCCGCCTTCTCACGGTCGGAGAGCGCCCCGCGTCCGCGATCGCCGGCAGAGGGCGGGGGCGGGGGCGGCGGCGGCGGCGCAGCGACGCCTGCTAACGGCAACCTCTCCGCAGCGCCCTTGCCACTCTTCTCGTCCCGCTTGTCGCCGCCTCCCATATTAGGCAACCTCTCCGCAACGTCCCGCTTGTCGCCGCCGCCGCTGCTCTCGCGCGAACGGTCCCGCTCGGCCTTGGGCGGGTCGCGGCGTGCGTCGTCGTCTCGCCCGCCATTGCCCTTGTCGCCAGAGCGCTTGTCGTCGCGCTTGTCGTCGCGCTTGTCGTCGCGCTTGTCGTCGCGCCTGTCGTCGCGCCTGTCGTCGCGCCTGTCGTCGCGCGCCATCTTGGGCGGTGGTCCCGGCGAGCTATCAAGACGGCCGGAGAGCTCACTCCTCAGCTCTCCTTCCCGGTCGCGCTTCCGCTCGGCGGCGGCGGCGGCGGCCGCGCCTCCACCTCCGCCGCCACTCCGATCGCCTCCGCCTCCGCCGCCACTGCGATCACTTCCGCCGTCGCCAGTGGACACCTTGGCCGACGACGGCGCGCCTCCTGTAGTTGGTTGGAACGGCTTCGCGTTTGGGTTGAGGGGCGAGTCATTTGCGGGCTTGGGCGCGCCCACAACGACGCCCGCCACGGTGCGCACTGCCTTGGGTGGTGGCTCGCCTCCACCAGACGGCGCCGGACGCTTGCGCTCTGAGTCGCTGCCGCCCTCCTTGCTGCCCTTGACGCTCGATTTGCCGCTCTCCCTGTCGACGTCCTTTCCCTTTGCATCGCCGCCACCACTACCGCTGGCACCACCGCCACCACCACCGCCACCACCACCATCGTCGCCCCCTCTGGCGCCGCCGCCCCTGCTGCCGCCCTCGATGGCCACGCCCCGAGTGAAGTCCTCTTGCGCCTCCATCGAGGGCTTGAGCTTCTGGAGCATCGTGAAGTACTGGGACGCCATGATCTGCAGGTCCTTGCGTTCGTCTTGGCGCAGCTTGTCGACACGCTTCTCAATCATCTCAGAGAGCTTCTTCATCACGGGGAAGACGTCGATGACGCGCGTGAGCACGTGGAGCGCGTTGCGCACCTCCATGTACTCCTTGGACTCGAGGCACGTCATAATCGACTTGGACACCTTGCAGTACCTGGCGAGGGAGGTCATCGGAGGTCAATAGAGGTCATCAGAGGCAAGGCGAGGTCATCGGAGGCTATTCGTGGCAATCAGAGGCCAGGCGAGGCCATCAGAGGCTATTCGTGGCAATCAGAGGCCAGGCGAGGTCATCAGAGGCTATTCGTGGCAATCAGACGTACCACTTGAAGACGACCTTGACAAACTCCTGGTACGAGGCCTTGCGTTGGTCGACCTGTTCGAACGACTTCGAGAAGCCGGGCAGTTTGGCGCACTCCTCGTTGTAGATGGACTCATCACTCTTCCAGTGGAGGAGAAGCGAGAGGCTCTCTTTCAGAAAGCGCCCCAGGTTTTGCGCCTGCCGCTCCGTGCAGCAGAAGATGTGCACCGACACATCGCGCAGCAGCTTGTCGTAGTACTGGAGCGTCGAGAAGTAGGGCGTTCCCTGCGCGTGCGTCTGCTGCACGAAGCGCGCGCAGAAGACCGCGTCGGCGGGCGAGAAGACGCAGCGCGGGAAGATGCAGTACTGCAAAAAGGAGTTCATCGCGTCGGCGGCGGCGCTCTTGTGCGCATCCGGCGAGTTGAACCAGTCGCCCTTGGAACGCGCGAGCCGGCTCATCACGATCTTGTGCCGCTCGTTTTGCACTTTGAGCTCCTCCTTGAGCTTGTCGATCGACACGAGCGCGCGCTCTTTGTCCTTCCGCCGCTTGAGCGCGTTCGCCTTCGGATCGTCCTGCTCGCGAGCATATCGGAGCAGATGCACTCAGATCCACTCAGATGCACTCAGATGGACTCAGATGGACTCAGATGCACACAGATGCACTCAGATGCACTCAGATGCACTCAGGGCTCGTCACGGTCTCCTCACGTGCAATCACCTGCTCGCCGCCATTCGGACGCACGCACCGAGATGCACTCAGATGCAATCAGGGCTCATCACGTGCAATCACCTGCTCGCCGCCAATCGGAGGCACGCACCGAGATGCACTCAGATGCACTCAGGGCTCATCACGTGCAATCACCTGCTCGCCGCCAATCGGAGGCACGAATCGGTCGATCTCGTCGACCTGCCTACGCAGCCGCCGCGTCTCGGCCTCGTACCGGTCCCGGGGCACAAAGATGTCGTAGAGCGAGAGGGACCAGAAGGTGGCATAGAGGCGCGGCGAGAGCAGGTCCCATGCCGCCGCGGGCAAGATGGATCGGATGGCATGCGTCTCGAAGGCGCCGTCCTGGGCAGCCTCGGCCTCCCTCGAGGCCGCACTGCCCCCCTTGGCGGCGGTAGCGCTCTGCTGGCTATCAAGCTCGGCGATCGCGGGGCGGCAGATGAAAAAGGCGACTTCGGGCTCGACGCTGTACTTGTCGCAGAGCGTGCCCACCGGCGGCATGATGGCCGCATACTCCTGCGGCGTTAGGGTAGACGCGACGAATGCCGCGTACTGCTCGAGAGTCTCGTGGCACCGATCGTAGAGCTCGGAGAGGACCTTGAGGTGCGGCGTTTCGTTGGCGAAGACCACCGAGCCGCGCTGCTGCGCGATGAGCAGAAAGAGCGGCACGACAAGCCCGTTCTTCACGAGAGCGTCCTTCAATCGCATCGACGAGCGGCGCGTGTTCTTCGCGATGCCGAGGACGTCGGTGACCGAAAGCTTGAGGGTCTCGCCGCCGGCGCATCCCTCCAGTTGGTCACGCGAAACGTCCTCGAGCAGCTCAATGCCCGCCATCTTGGTCACCAAGTCGCGCAGCAGCAGCAGCTGGAGGGACTGGCCGCTCTTGAGCGTGTTCGCGATGTACTGCAGCAGGCCGACGAGCTCGATATTCGGGTGCTTCTTGTACAGGTTGCCGCAAAAGGAGGAGAGAGACTGCATCCAGAGACTCACGTGCAGCCCATCGTCCTTGAGACGATCCTTCGAGGTCGAAGCGAGGTGAGAGAGGATGATGTACGTGAGCGTATCGAAGGACATGTGCGTCAGGTACTTCATCATGTCGACTACGGGCACGATAAGGTTGTCGTACGCCTGGATCTGGCCCAGGATCGTATCGAAGACGACCGAGGGCATGCTGTGGGTGATCTTGCCGAGGAGCCGACCGTACATCTTCGTATTCTCCTTGGAGAGGCGGCGCATCATGCGCTTCGTCTCGTCTGCCGTGCGCGCACGCGCGACCGCAAGCTCCGGAGAGCTCTCGCCCTTCATGCGCTCGTGCAGCACGCCATACCGGCAGTAGCGCGTCGTGTACGGCTGCTGCTCGAGCAATCTCCAGAGCTCATGCACAAGCCCGGGGTTGGACGAGCACAGGGCGAGCGCGGGCAAGATCGCGTCATCCACGCATGCATTGATGGCCTCATCCAACTGGGCGTCCTCGGGCGACAAGCTGGACTCAAACTTCAGCCGAGAGCACGCAGCCGCGCACAGCCGGCACATTTTGGCCAGCAGCAGCGGCGCGTGGTGCAGGTGGCACCCGAGGCGCTGCAAGAGCGGCGCCGCCGCGTGCACTGCCGCCGCCGGTGTCATCGCCTGTGACAGCTGCCTATTCGTGGCCTTGGGCGCCGACGCGGGCGCCCCGTCCACTTCCATGGGCTCCGCCGCGGGCGCCGCAACGGGCGCCGCTGCAGGCGCCGCGGTGGGCGCGGGCGCGGCCGTAGCCACGAGAAAGGTGGAGCGTGGCGCGATGGTCGCATACGCGGGCGCGACGAGCCACTCGAGGAGACCGCAGAGCGCCTCGCGCACGGGCCCGTATGCGGCCACGTCGACGCCCTCGAGCTCCTCCATGAGCCGCTTGGCCGCCGTCCACTCGCGCAGCTGCAGCAGCGCGCGCAGCAGCCCAAGCGGCTGCATTCGTTCCACACTGAGCTCGGCGTGATCCTCGAGATCGCCGGCCTCGGGCGCCGTGGCGGGCGTGGACGCCGAGTTGGGCGCGCCGTGGGTCGACGAGCCGGCGCCGTCATCGAGCGAACCAAAGTCGGCGAGCGACTTGCGCGCCACTCCACCGCCCAGCTTCGCAGTCGCGAGCAGCGCCGACGCGCGCTTCGCCTCGAGCTCTTGGAGGACCTTGAGCGACGGCGAGAGGTGCGGCAGCACCTGCTCTAGCGCGACCGAGCCCATGGAGAGGAGGAGGCCACACATCATGTAGAGCGAGTCGGGCGTCGGCGCGCCGCCCGCATCCGAGTACAGCGAGAACTTGAAGCCCACCATGTGCGGAATGAATGACGGGTTGAAGAGGGAGACGAGCTGATGGTTCACCGCGACGCGGGAGGGCACCGTCTCAAGCGCCTCAAGCACGAGATCGAGCACGCGGTTCGGGTCGAGGTCGAAGTAGCCGATGAGCGACTGCAGGTTCTGGATCACCTCTTGCGCGCTCCGGCAGTTACGCGTCGACGTCTGGTCTGCCGCGACGCCAGACGGCAGCTCCGAGAGCTCGGCGATGAGCTTCGAGTACCCCTCGCTCTCCTCGCGGAATAGATTGTACTTTTGCTGCGTGTAGAGCATGCGCGTGTTCATCTTGACCTGGGCCTGGTGGAACTTTTGCGCGTCCTTCACCAGTCCCACCTCTTGCAGCACGTCCGACTCGAGCCGCGCGCGCAGCACGTCGCCGTCGACCACCTCCTTTTGCACGGCGCTCTGGATGAGCGCGTGGAAGAGCTTGCGAGAGTCGAGCGCCGTGGAGGTACCCGCCTCGAGCTCGAGGCCCATGAACCAGAAGACGTCGGCCAGGTTGGACGACACCAGCGGGCGCAGCGCCACCGGCAGCTGCGCCTCGTCGGCGAGCAGCTCGAGGAGCTTCTGAGGTTCAAGCTGCTCTTTGACTACTGCACTGCACAGGCTGTGCAGCAGGATCTTGAGCGGGTGTGGCGTGCCATCTGGTGGCAGCTCGCTCGACGGCACGGCGCGCTGGCGCAGCGCAGCCGCGCTGCGTATCAGGCACGCACACACGAGACAGAGTCAGAGGAGGAGAGAGCACAAAAAAGTCAGCGCCGGCGACGTGCGATGAGGCAGATGATGTGCCGGCGCTTCTGCTGAGCACGCACATGTTGTTTCTGCCATCCGATTCGATGGTCTTGCACCATTCTGTGATAGTCGAGAAGCCAATGGGGTCGGCCATCGCGTGCTGAGGGAGCTGCCCAAGGTCGAAGTCATGTGTGAATAGTACGTGTGAAAATTTCGGCCTCGGCCCTACCGTATGTGCCAACCTGGAGGGTGGGACCCTACTCGTCTGGTGTGAACTGATAACTTGAATATGTACTAGGAACCTCAAAAGTAGATGAAGGAATATTGTGAAACTATTGTGAAACGACCCAAAAAGGAAACTTACTTGTCCAAACCAAAGTCTGAAAACCTCGGTCCGAAATCCCGACTCGTACCTGAGTCAGACGGACCTGTGGACCGCTCGATCTATGAGCGGCACCGACGGAGCCGCCTCAACTTCCTCGGCACCAACCGCAGGCGATGATGCTCCACAGCCTCTGCCACCGCCTCAGACTCCGCCGCCTCCTCCAAGGGGCATCTCCTTTGCGTACAAGAGCGCTGCTGGCGGCCAAGGTCCATATCGCGCAGTGTGGCCGCCTGCGCCAGACGCAACGCCGCAGGAAAACCTGCAGCGCATGAACGCGGTCACATCGGCCATCCGCAGCATCCGAAAGACCTTTGGCATGCCCAGCAGTAACCCAAATTCGCCAAAGGAGCAAGGCCTTTTTTCCTTTGGCGACAAGCGCCCACAGGGAAAATGGACGCACCTGCCGCCGAAATCGCGGGCGCCCGAGCGTGAGGAGTACACTCTGCGGTCGGTGGGTGGCGGCGGCAACCAGAAATTTCGCGACTATTCGATGGCGACGCCTACCCGCCCATCGCCACTCCGGAGTGGCGCCTGGCCCCCAGTGGGTCCCGGTAACTTCACGCCGCTCTCGCATACGTCGGGGTTCGGCGCCGCCGCGGCCGATCGCCGAGCGTCGCAGAATGATGCAGTCTCGTGCTGGTCGAGCGCGCGCAATGGCCGGCACCGGACCGTCTCCGAGCTCGTGCACGAGCGTCTGGCGAAGCGCGGCTCGAACACGCAGGGCCGTTGCTGTTGCGTGCTGCTGGTGATCGTCACGGCGGCCCTAGGGCTGGCAGCCTCACTCGAAATCGTGCATAGCCCCGGCGCGCCGACCCAGATCTTCCACTTAACCGTGCCGACGAGCGTCACCGACGCCGACCGCGAGCTCGACGTGATCGTTCGAATCGGCTGGCTCCCGCCGAGCCCCGGTGGGCCGCCAAAGCCGCCGCCGCCGCCGCCGCCGCCAAAGCCACCTTCACCGACACCGTCGTCGCCGCCGCCCCCTCCGCCAAAGCCGCACCCACCGCCGCCGCCCTCGGCACGCCCACCGCCGCCGCCACCGCAACCGTCGCCCTCGCCGCGAACGCCGCCACCGTTCGCGACTCTGTCGCCGCCCTATCCGCTGCCACCGTTCGCGACTCTGTCGCCGCCCTATCCGCCGCCGCCGCCGCCGCCAAGTCCATCACCGCCGCCAAGTCCGTTACCGCCGCCGCCACCGCCGCCACCGCCGCTGCCGCTGCTCACCGGGCTGAGCGGCCACGCAATCGAGCTCGAGGCACGCACGGCCGAAGCCCTCAGTGCGGCGCTCGCGCAGGCCAAGGCGGCAGCCACGCAGCACGCCAGCGCCGCGGCCGACGCAGTCAAGGAGAAGAGCAAAGCTGCCGTTGACGCGGCCGCCGATGCTGTCGGCGATGCTGTCGGCGATGCTGTTGAGACTGTGAAGGAAAAGGTCGGCGAGGCCGTCGATGCCGCTGAGGACAAGGTAGGTGAGGCAGTCGATGCGGCAGTCGATGCGGCTGTCGACGCGGCCGTCGACGCGGCCAAAGATGTGCTCGGCGAGGAATTCATTGAGCAGGCTCAGTCCGTCACCGAACAAGGCAAGGCTGCCGTCGGTGCGGTCGTCGGTGTGGCCGTCCAAGCGGCCACGGCGGCCACGCCGTATGTCTCCGCCGCAGCCGGGACTGTCACCGAACAAGGCAAAGTCGCCGCCGGTGCGGCGGTCAGCGCGGCTACCGTTGCAGCTACGGCGGCCGTCCGCGCGGCCACCGTAGCGACCACGGCGGCCACGCCGTACGTCTCCGCCGCGGCCGAGTCCATCAAGCTCGGTGACAACCAATCGTTGCTTGACGCGTATACGGGCATTCCGGCCGAGTACCGGCCCGCTGTGGCCGTCGCGGTGCTCTTGCTACTGATCTGGCTGCTGCGTGCGTGCTGTGGGGGGTTTCCAGCCGTGCGTGCGTGCTGCATGCGGGCGTGCTGCTCGCCGAAAAGGAAAGCCGAGGAGGCTCAGGGTCTGCTCGGCGCCAAAGGTGGGCGCTCAGACGACCTCGAACACGGTGGGTACGTCGAGTCGAGCGCCGAGTCGAGCGCCTCTACCGGTAAGCCACTCGCCTCGCACTCGCCACTGCGCAAGCCGCGCACGGCGGATGAAAAGAAGGCTCTTGACGACATCAAGGCAGAGACCGATAAAGCTCTCGATGCCATGAAGGTGGCGGCCAACAAGGCCATCGAGGCCGAGCAAGCGGCGGCCGTGGCTGTCGAGGCCGCGGGGAAGATCGCCA
>PJAB01001162.1:0-16755 GCA_002887195.1 Chrysochromulina parva
CACAAATGGGTGCAGGTCGCGGCCAGGTTGCCTGGTAGGACCGAGCATGCCACTCGCAATCGGTACCACCGGCTCACCTCGCGAGAATACAGCGGCATGGTTGGCCCAGATTATGCTTCACAGAGCCGCGCGTCTGAGTTTCGTCTTTCTGATGAGAGGCAGCTCCTCTGCCCCGGCAGCCTGTTCGCTGCAGACTCCTGGGTGTGAAGAGCGCGAGTGACAGTTTGGAGTCAGCGAGCGCCGAGGCCCATCATGGAGAGCGGACGCAGTTGACGCCCCCTCGCCGCTCGTGCTGCAGGAGGCAGGCGGGGCGCCAGGGGGCGCCAGGGGCAGGAACAGCAAAATCTCGTCGGCGTTCTCCTGGGTTTGAAGGAGGATGGTTTGCCCGGTCTTAAAGCCCCGCGTCGCGCGGGACTGACGCTGCATATTGAGCTTACGCTGGACCTGGAGATTAACCTCGCTCTGGCGCGGCAGACGGAAGCCGAATTACTGTATAGGCTCACGGCTCTATTAAAGCCTCGAACGCGTGTACACGAGTTCGGCGCCGATACGCGAGGGTTTATAGAGCAATTCATAGAGCTCAGAGGCGCGCGTACTACACGGAACACGCTCCCTGCCGCTCGGCTATCTCGGCCCGACCCCGCGGTCGCGACTGATTACTTTCGCTCAGCTACATGGATCTCGCGCGTCACTAGAGGAGCGGCTGTGATGAGCGTGTGCGCTTCGAACTTGTTGGCACGGCGACACTGATACCAGCGGCCCGTGCACGCTTGGGTTTGGCCGACGTTCCCTTCGACGCAGGGGCTTCGGCAGGAACGACCAGAAGCCGATCGAGGGGACCGTCGTCGCCCGCTGCTGCTGGTTTCTGCCAGACAGCCTGGTAGCGCGGGAGATCGGCCTCGTTGCGCAAACCCTGGTATGCAACCTCTTCGAGAATGCGGCGCGCGTGCTTCTCCTCAACGCCTAACTTCTGCGTCAGCAGCGTGAGCAGCATTCGGCACGCCTTTGTGACGTTGTCCTTGTCGGTGGGCCGTGTGCGCACAGCATGCCGGAACGAGCGGGCTTCCCGTGCAGACCCGAAGGCGCGATCGAGCATCGCGCAGTACTGCCGGTCTCGTGCGATGGCCGCAGCCACCACCCCCCGATCCGCGTTGTAGTAGTTGACATCCGCTTCGGCACAGGCACAGAGCTGCATCAGGCGAACGGTGAGGTCTTCGAGGGTCACCACGTCGTCCACGACCGCGTCACTGACCGCCGCTGCAACAAAGCATCTGATCGTCCGGCGACGCTGGTGCAGATCGCCGTCGATGAGCGAGCCGCGGCAGTTTGGGCAGCGCAGGTCGCCGTTCTCCACATCTGCCTCTCCATCGTAATTGATCTCCGTCAACTGTCCCATGCACGTCTCGCAGATATGGCGCCCGCAGAAGCCGCAGGTGCGGGCGGCTAGGCGGTTAGCTGCATCCAAGTCTTCGAGGCAGACAATGCAGGTTGGAGCAACCGCTCCGGACGAAGCCATGCACGCACCGAGGCAAGGAAGCGCCAAAATCGCCGATCGCGGGGCGCCAGAAATAGTTTCGAACACCTTCGGAAACGGCCGCCGGAAAAAAGACACCGGGGTACATTTGTAGCCTGAACGGATGGAGGAAACTCTTCCGTGAGGTGCTCAGAATGAATGTTGTGGAAGGAAACGTGCTTAATTTCGGTGATGAGGGATGAAACCGCCGCTTCTTTTTGCAAGGTCCATGATGAGGGGCATCTTCGTCTTCGCAATTATTGCGGGGAGCGCCACGGGCGTCGTGCTCAAAAAGGAAGAACCAGTAGAGAAGAAGACCAGCTCCATCGTGTCCAAGCTCTCTGCGCTCGGCGCGGACACCAACACCAAGCGCGCCGCTGTGGGCGGTGTCATCGGATTTGTTGGCGGGACTGTGGTCCGCAAGACCCAAGACCTTATGCTCACGTGCGGCCTCCTCGGCGGCGCGGCCGTGGCGGGCGCGTGCTACTTCGGATACATCAAGGAGGATGACATCGCGAAGGTCGTTGAGAGTGCTGCCGAAAAAACGGGCGTCTCCTCGATGTTCGGCTCCTTCTTCTCGGCAGTTGAGGACGTGAAGCTGAGTGACGTGAAGGTGCTCAAGTCGCCGTTCCAAAAGATCTACAGGGCGGCGCCGGGCCTGACTACTGGTATTGCGCTGGGATTTGCACTCGGCTACAAGATGGGTTGAGGAGCCGCTGGGCATGTCTCTACTTGCCCTGCTTGCTTCCTCCTCGCAACGTACGCCGTGCCCGTGGGCCGTGACGCGCCTGGCGCCGTCTTTATCAGATAGTGATTTGTTTTTCATCTGCCGGCAGCCCCCGATCCGGGGCCTGTATGTCGTGTGCGGCGCTTGTGTGTGCCACTTGAGTATTACACCGGAGACGCACCGCAGCATACAAAATTACAGACTCGGACGGCGGATGGCCTTACGGATGGCGGGGATGCGGGGAGACCACAGGCCGGGCGTGAGCGCGTGAAACCGTGCGATGCGGTGCCCTCAACATCCGAGCGCGGGGTCGACCTTGGTCCGGCGGGGGCGGCCTGGAACTTGGTCCGGCGGTTTCGGGTCAGAGCCTGAGCACCGAGCTGCGCGGCTGATAGTGCCAAAGGCCCGAGTGGGCGGCCACCGTCGGGCCCACGGGCGGTGGCCCTGGCTCGGCCCGCAGGTGCGTCTCGCTGAGC
The DNA here is from genome assembly GCA_002887195.1 of Chrysochromulina parva. Taxonomy (NCBI): domain Eukaryota; phylum Haptophyta; order Prymnesiales; family Chrysochromulinaceae; genus Chrysochromulina; species Chrysochromulina parva. The sequence goes on from PJAB01001162.1 coordinate 2,717, forward strand.
CCCCAGCGAGCCGCCGGCGGGACTCCAAGGGCGAGCGGCGCCGAGCCGCAGGACGCTCGGCACGGCGCCGTGCTGGGCATGCCCTCCTCGCTCAGGTGCAAACGAGTCGCAAAGGAGCTCAGGTCGCTCGCGAAGCCCGCGTAGCGCTGGCGCTCACTCTCGAGGCGGCGATGCAGTTCGGCCGCGCTCTTGAGCTGCGCTTGATACTCGCCCCAGCTGGCGCCGCTGCCCATCAGAGCCGTGCTGCTCAATAGAGGCAGGGGGGCTCCGGGCATCGCATTGAGCGGCTGCGGCTGCAGCAACGTGGGCCGCCGACGCTGCTGCTCCGCCTCGCGCACCTGTGGGGAGAGGAGCGGGCGCCGTGGTGAGCACTTGCATGCAGGGCATGTCCTCGAGTGCGTATGCCTCGCGCACCTGGCGCTCGCGCTCGGCGCGCATGCGCTCGAGGAAGCTGCTCGCCTTCTGACCCTCTCTCTGAACGTTCTCAAGGAAGCTGCTCGCCTTCTGACCTTCTCTCTGAACGTTCTCAAGGAAGCTGCTCGCTTTCTGACCCTCTCTCTGAACGTTCTCGAGCTCCGCGCGGAGCTGCGCCATCTCCGATTGTAGATTCTCTGACTGGATCCAGCGTGCGTGCCAGCGTCCCCAGCCCTGACGGAGTTGGCTGGCGCGGTAGCGCTGCCGCGTGGCGAACGCGGCGACGGCGCGCGCAGCGGTGTCGGCGTGCTCGGTGCGTGAGGCAGCCGTGTGAACCCACGTGCGCCATGCCCCATGCAGTCGTGCATCCTGCGCGCTCACCTGCCGCCAAAAGGCGAGCGGCTTCGAGCCGAAGCGAAGCAGCAGACGCCGCTTGGCTGAGCGACGCCCGCCGCCGCCGCCGCCGCCGCCGCCGCCGCCGCTGCTACCCGCGGGCTTTCCCGCGCCGGCGTCGCTCCGTGCGCCTCTTTCGCTACGAAGGCGTCTGGCAGAGGGTGAGTCGTCTACTGCTGAAGGAGGCGTGCGAGCGAAGGCGCTCGGTACGGCGCGGCGCGGCGTGCGCCTCGGGGCAGGCGCGCCGTCCCGAGCGAGGGCGCGCGCCACGTGTCGTTGTGTCCACAGCACCCAGCCTGTGAAGAGACGGCGGCGAGCGGTGCTGAGCGCGACAGTTCCAATGCACCTAGTCAGCGACGCTATCACCGCCGCTGCCCGTCGCCACCGAACGCACGCCGACCGGCCGTGGCAATACAACTGGCGCCGGCTGACGCGCAAGGACGTGCTGGCCCGTCGTAGCCCGCCCACAGCCCAAATGAGCCATCGCCTCAGGGTCGTCCGACGCAGCCCTCGAACCACCTTGGCGCGAAGGGCTTGCATTCGGAAGGCGAGGCGCGCCTCGAGGCGCCCGCGACGGCGCCAGTGGCTGAAGGCACGCGCGCGGCCGAGTGTGGCTGCCACGTGCCACGTGTGTGCATGCAGCTCGAGGAGGGCGCTGCGGCGGCGCCACCTCGCAAAGGCGCCCGCGACGGCGCCTCCCTCGGCCGCGAGGCGCGGATGAGCACGGGCGTCGCGTGCACGCAGCGTGAGCACGTCTTGGAGGAGCGAGCGCAGGTGGGGCGGTGCCGCGGACGGCCTGATCGCGCCGAGGTGAGCGCGCCGAGGTGAGCGCGCCGAGGTGAGCGCGTCGAGGTGAGCGCGCCGTGGTGAGCGCGCCGAGGTGAGCGCGCCGAGGGCGCCCAAGGAGAGCGTTGGCTCGTGTGCCGCGTGCGGGCTCGGTCGGCCTCGACTGGGGCTCTGGTTTGGGCTCGGGCGTGGCGCGCGATGGGGAGTTTGGCTGGTTGCCTTGGCCGTCGCGGCGGTGCCACCATTGCCCTCGAACGCCCCGCCGTCGTCATCATACTCATCAAAGTCAATCGAGCATGCATGCACCTCGGAGTCGACTACCGGTACATGCATGCATGCATGCACCTCGGAGTCGACTACCGGTACATGCATGCATGCATGCACCTCGGAGTCGGCCGGTAAGCTCGCGTAGGCGCCTCCAAAGACATCGTGGGTGGGCTGGGCGGGGGCGGCGGCGGCGAGGCGGGCGACGTTCGCGAGAGCCCTCGACGGCAGAGGAGAGGGGTCGAGAGCCAGCCCCGCCGCAGCCTCTGCTAATCGCGAGGCGGTGCGCGCGGCGGCGGCACGGATGGAGCTGGCGCGCTGCCGCACGGCCTCCGCGCCGCCGGCTTCGGCGCAGGTGGACGGGCCGGCGGATGCCGCGTGCGTCGGGCTGGCGACCTGGCTCACTGCCTGACTGGAGGATGCCGCGTGCGTCGGGCTGGCTCGCTGGCTCGCTGGCTGACTCGCAAGTGCAGCCTCCGTCACGGCCGCACGCACCGAGGCGAGGCACGCGGCGAGGCGAGGCACGTGGATGGCTGAAGGGGGCGGCAGGCGGCTGCGCGAGTGGCCCGCTGTGAGCGCGCCGCCGCCGCTGGCACACGGGACGGTGCTGCTTATCAGCGGCGCCCGCGACGGCGGAGGCGCCGCCACGAGCGGTGGTGGTGGTGGTGCTGGTGGTGGTGGTGGTGCTGCTGCTGCTGGAGCTAGTGTTGGCGGCGACTGCGGCGGGCAGAGCGAGCGTACCAAGCTCGCGCGTGCCGCTGCCACGATCAGTTCCGTATTGGCCGCGGCGCGTGCATTCGCAAGCGGACTGCGGGCTAGTCGCTCGAGGCGCTCTGCCCGCGTGCGCGCCGCGTCCGCTGCGCTCGTCGCGTCCACTGCTCCCGCTGTGCCCGCTGCGTCCGCCGCGCCCACCGCGCCCACCGCGCCCGCTGCGCCCGCTGTGCCCGATGGGGCGCCGTGGTGGGCGCCATGACGGGATCTCGGCGTGCGCTCCCCCTCTCGAGACGCCGTGTTGGGCACCTCCCCCTCTCGAGACGCCGTGTTGGGCACCTCGCACGCCGGTGGGGCGGGCCGGACGGGTGTGGACGCGCCCGACGCAGCGCCCGCGGGCCGGACGGGTGTGGACGCGCCCGACGCAGCGCCTAACAGAGGCTCAATCGGTAGCGGCGCGGAGGCTCCCAACGGCGCCGTATTGGGCACTTGCATGCTGGGGCCCACTGTCGGTTGCGGGCTGCATGCTCCAGCGGCATCGCTGGCCTCCAGCTCCAGCACCAGCGCCGTCCCGGGCGAGCGCCATGCCTGCGGTTGAAGAGGCGAACGGCCCGGCAGCTGCAAAGGCGCATCGCTTGCAGGGCTCATTGCACCCTGAGCCGTTGCGGCCAGCCAGCGATCGCCGAGCGTCGTGCCGAGCGTGGTCGTCGAACGCTGGACAGCGTCCTGATGACCTCTGATGACAGCGCGCTTGGCCGCTGCGATCGTCATCGCGGCGGCGGCGGCCGCGAGCCCGTCCGCCCGCTCGGCCTTCGCGTGCGTCGCAGCGGACCGCCATCGCGCGAGCGCGCGCTCGAGAGCGGCGTGTTCGGAGAGCGCTGCGGAGGCGATCCTCACGATCGCACATTCTAGGGACGGGTGTCGCACGCGCTTGAATGCCCGCGCAAGTGCGGCGCGCCTGCGCCACCAGCCTGCCGCTCCGTGCATCGCGAGTGCATGCAGCCGCGCATCGGCGTGGCGCACGAGTTTACGCAGCGCGACCGCGCAGGGCCACGATGGCCACTGTGATGGCAGCCTTTGCCGGACGACGAGAAGCCGCCACCGCCGGAGCACGTCACTGGAGCAGTTGGCGGCGGTTAGGCCGCACACCTTGACAGTGCGCGGCCGCACATCCGACGATGGGCGCTGCCGTGCGATCACCATCGAACGCGGCGTCGAAGCAGCCCGCGTCGTCGTCCTCGTGCTGCTCGAGCATGATGCCCAGCCCTGCGCGGCTGGGAGAGCGTCGCTAAACTCGCTCGAAGCCCAGCCGGCAATGAGTGGCCGCGGCTGGCGGCTGTCGACCCGTTTGTCGAACTGACGGCCTCGAGCGCGCTGGCGAGCCGCCACGCCAATTGCTGTTGGCGAAGGCGAGCCAACCCACGATGAAGGCGGCGGCGGCGGCATCGGCCGGCCGACGCCCAGTTGGGCTATAGACCAGTGCCATCATCCCCTCTTCGCGGGAGTCCGCAGCCTAGCCGAGAGTTTCATCTTCACACCTAGAGCAAGCAGAGGGGTTGTTTGGCGCAGCACGTGCCCCCGCTGTGAACTGACCGTCCATTGTGCCCGTCGCATGTGTCGAAGTTAGTTAATTTTTCGCGACGACGGTCACCGATTCTCCGCAATACTTGTAGGTCTTATTAGGTCACGTTTCATGTCGACGAGTTTGCAAGTTACGAGTACTCATTACGAAAGCCGTACGATACATAATCACAAGGGTGCATATAAGCGTGAAGCGTGCGAAAGGCGGGCCGAGGGCTGTATCGAGAATCGTCACCTGAGAACATTCGCGAACAAGGGTCTATCGCCTCGTCTGTCTCACCTCGCCGCCGAACTCAATCCAGTTCATCTGCAAAGTCGTCGAGTTCATCCGAGTCTTCATCTTCAATCATCACCTTGCGCATGCTCTTGCCCGCCGCCGGCTTCTCCTCCTCGTCGTCGTCGTCCTCCGCGATCACTACCTTGCGCATCGCACCGCCCTGGGCCTTCACGGTAGGCGCACCACCGTCCTCGTCGTCATCGTCCTCCTCCGCGATGATCACTTTGCGCATCGTCCCACCAATGGCGACCCCCGGCGAGCCCGCGTGCACATCCGTGTACTCATGCACAGAGAACGGCGACACAGGCGCCTCGTCATCGTCATCATCCTCTTCCGCGATGAGCACCTTGCGCATCGTCCCACCCATGGCCGGCTTCGAAGGCGACGCCGGCGCCTCGTCGTCGTCCTCATCCTCCTCAATCATCACCTTCTTCATCACCGACACCGCACGAGCAGGCGCTGTCGCGGGCGCTGTCGCGGGCGCTGTCGCGGGCGCTGTCGCGGGCTTCGCCGCGACGACTCGGGCTGCGTCCGCCTCGGCTGGCCGTGCATGTTTGGCGACCGTCGCCGCCTCGGCTGCCTTTGTGGCCCCCTTGGATGCCTCGGCAGCCCGCGCCACCTTTGCAGCGTCGGCGGATTTGAAAGCCTCGGCAGCCAGCGCGACCCTCTCGGCCTTGGCCTTCTTCTCCGCCTCGGCCGCGGCCGCCGCCGCCGCCGCCGCCGCTGCTGCCGACGCGGCGGCAACTGCAGCCGGAACCACCGCCTCCTCGTCCTCATCCTCCGAGAAGTCATCGCATTCGGCGATAGCGAGCACACGGCGCGGCGCGGGCGCCGACTTATCCTTCGCGACGGTCGGTAACGTGGGAGACGGCACGAAGGTGGATGTGGGGCGCAGCCCAGGACGAGGCACGGCGGCGCCCAGTGGCGCGAGCCGATCGAGCAGCTCGAGCGCCGTCTCGGCAAACTCAGGATACGCGTGCCCCTCAGCCTGCAGCCGCGCGGCCAACTGCGTGCGCCATACGGCCCACACACGAGCCGCGTCGGCGCTCTCCCCCTCAGCCGCCATGCGGCCCTCGTCGTCCGGGCCTAGGGGCGCCAGCAGCGGCGGCGCGAGGGAGCGTGCGAGCTCGGAGGCCCGCGCCCACGCGCCCTCGTCGTATTTCGTCGACGTCTCTTCGAGCCCGTCCCCAAGTTTCGTGACGACCGTCGTGGGCATCAGCGCCGGGTCCGACGCGCAATGAACGAGCGTCGCCATGAGCAGGTGGAAGCCCAACGGATCGCGCACGTCCTGGTGCGCGCGCAGCTCGGCCGATGCCGCCTGCAGGCTCGCGGGCAGCGCTGCGGCGAGCATCGTCCGCACCGCCTTGCGCAGCTGCGTGTGCTGCGTGCCGCAGTGCGCCTCGTCTGCGACGAGAGGCACCACGTATTTGCGCAGGGCGTACGCGGCAGCCTTCGGACGCATCCCTTCGAGCAGCGGCTGCAGCAGCCGCACGTGCTGCACGCGCTTCGAGAGCGGATTGAGCGCGTCATCGCTCGCTGACGTGACGAGCTGCGGCAGGTACTCGTCGACCTCGGTAAACTGCGCGAACTGACGCGCGGCACGACCGACGAGCACCGCGAGCTCGGGGTTGTCCTCGTCGACGCCCTTGGCGAGCGCGGGGAGCAGCTGGTGCGCGAACTCGGTCACCTTGCCCTCGACGTACACGAGCAGCACCTCGAGCAGCCGCGCGCTCTGCAGCCGCTCGACGCTAGTCCAGGTGTCGAGCTCAGCGCAGATTGGGTGGATGAGGCATCGGAAGTGCGGCATGATGCGCTCACGCGCGCCGAGCGTCGGGCGGCACTTAAAGGGCGGCGGCGGCTTGAGCGTGATGGCGCGGGCCGCGGCCGCCTCGTCGGCATGCCCGTACTCGATACGCTCGCGGTAGTCTTTGATGTTCTTCTCAATGTGCTCGGCGCCCAACCTCTCGATCTCGCGCCGTGCCGCCTCGGCCGTCTCGGCATCCTCGTCGCACAAGCCGGAGGCAAGGTAGGGCGCGAGGCGCACCTCCTGCTCGTACAAGTCCTCGGGCTGCATCTCGCTCATCCAGCGGCTCATCGTCTTGTGCAGCTGCCGGCGCACGATCACCGACCGGTCGCGCGAGAGATCCGCGAGATAGTTGAGCCGGGCGTCTCCCTTGCCGTAAAACTCCTTGATGGGCACATTGTTCTTGAGGCGCCAGCCGACAAGGGTCTCGACGAATGAGCCGGCGCCGCAGAGGAGCAGCTCCTCGAGCGCGCGCAGCACGCTCGTGCGCACCGCCGCGTGCCGGTGCCGGATGTGTGGCAACACCGCTTCGAGGAGCTTCATCGAGAACGGCTTCACTTGCTTCGGCCCGTCGCCGTTCGCCTTCACGAGGGGCATGAGCACCTCGACAGCGACGACCGCGAGCAGCTCGCACAGCCCCTTGATCACGTCTGGGTGCTGGTCGCGGCAGCAGCCCAGTGCGATCGCGCCGCACTCGCGCAGGTATGGGCGCAGCAGCGCGCGGCACTTGAGGAGCACGTCGCGCATGAGCGTCACGAGCGCCGCGCGCACCTCCTCCGACGGCTCGGTACCCGTGTCCGAGCCGAGGCGTTCAACCATGACCGGCACGAGGAAGGGAAGCGCGCCAGCCACCTCGGACGCGTCCACGGCCCGCTGCCAACGGCTGAAGAGCGCAACAGCCAGGTCGCGGCACTTTTCCGCCTCGTCGGCGAAGCGCAGCAGCAGCGGCCGGAGCAGCGGCTTGAGCTGGTCCGCGTTCAGCTCAGCCTCGGCGAGCGCCGCGAGCGTCCGCTTACGCACGTCCGTCTCGCGCGACGCGATCTGGTTAGCCGCGCGGCCGAGGTCGAGCGCAGCCTGAGCGGGGCGGTGAGCGGTGCCGCCTGTGTGCTGATCACCGTCGACTTCTTCGTCGTCGTCGCTATCGTAGTCATCTCCGTTGCGTGGCAAGCTGATGAGGTGCTGTGTCCGGGCTTGCGTGACTTGCGCCTTGCGGGCCGCGAGGATGCTGTCCAGCGAGCGAATGGCGGTGGTTGACATAGGCCGTTGGCTTTAGCACTTCAGGGGCGCTTCGCGGCGACGGCGTCGAGATGTCACGGCGGGAAGTTTTGAGGCCACACCGTGGAGCTCCAACTGCACAGGAGGGTATGAAGTGGATGATTAACGGCAAGTTTCGGGCCAACTGGGCAGGGCGTCGCGGGCGGTCGCGGCGCGCGCGCGCGCCTCCGCGACGAGATCATGGACGGCCCGACTGCTGTTGCCATTGGGTTCGGCTGGCTGCTCCCGGCCGTGCTGTTTAGCTCTTCCACTCTTCGAGCCGCGGCGCTGAGCTCGCCTCTTAAGCTGCAGCACGAATTCTTTGGCAAGATTCTGTTCACGATCTTGCTGACGCTCGTGCAGAAGTTCTTTGGCTTCAACGCGATGCTCACGCTGCTCGGGCTGCTCATCATGTTGTACGCCTTTCCCAGCGGCGCGCACCTCAATCCGATCATTTCCCTCTCGGCGTACCTCTGCGGCAACATAACCTTCAACACGATGGTGTTGAAGATGCTCACCCAGGTTGCAGGCGCACTTGCCTCGGCAGTCGTGCTCCCTGTGATGATCGACATTCCTCCACCGCAGCAGGAAACAGATTTGGACATTAATGCCTTCCTGCTCGCATGTAAAATTGAGCTCATCGCGTCCACAATCAACACGAACTTGACCGAGATCATTTGCGCCCGGTTCAGCATGCGCCCAGCCTCAGTCCTCGTCGTCGGCCTGGTCATCATGCTGATCGTGCAAACCGGCGCAAACATGGATCCATCGGGAGCCATTACGAACTACATCCTCTACGGCACGAAGCTGAGCCCGAAGCACTTTCTGTGCCAATTCGGCCTCGCGTCCTTTCTTGGCTCGGCCCTGGGGGCGATTGCGGCGCGGTCGTATCTCCACGGATTCGACGGTTTCAAGGGACCACCATCCACGGACGCGCCACCGAAGCAGGCCGAGACTCCCACAAAGAAGGGCGTGGTCTACTCGAGCCCCAGCAAGAGCAAGAGCAAAAAGGTCGACTGATGGTTGTGGCTCTGGTACTCATGTACTACAGCAGTCTCCTCGTGGGGTACTGACCAGCGAGGGTCGGATTGGGAACGTCATTACGTCAGCTCAGTGATCCGACGAGAGATGGCCGCCTCGTGTCTGCCTCCTGGATTCTTACGGGCTATGTCCCTCCAATGTTTCCGGAGAGGGGCGAGTCGCGAGCGAGCTGTGGAGCAGCCTGAGACCCTGAGCCTGATGAGCGGACGTTTTCTCGTTTTGGTTCGAGCATTGGAACGGACATATGATAAGCTCGAGTGACGTTTTAGGATCAAATGTTCTCCTCTAAAATCTAAATTCCCACCCTTGACTCCTTCGTCCTTTGTGTGAAAGAGTTCGCGTTGTCTTGATCAGGGCGGACCAACCGCCACATGGGTGCCGCGCCCAGCGTGACGGTGGGTGAGCAGCAGCCCACAGACCCGCTGGTAGCCGCGTTGCGCGATGCCTCCTTTCCCGACGCGACTGCAGCCGAGCGCCTCACGGGAAAGCCGGGCGCCTCGAAGGCCGACGCCAAGGTCGGTGCTGCCGCAGTGCGTCGCCTGCTTCGCAAGGTGACTGGCCAGCGCCAAGCAAGGACGCATCATCATCATCATCATCAGCAGCAGCAGCCGCCGCCGGCGGTGCGACCACCACCGCTTGCACCGCTGCCACCTGAGTGGGTGGCGCCAGACGCCGAGTACTACTTCGGCAAGGAGGACGCCTCGCTCAGGATGGCGGGCGTTTCCAATCTCGCACGGCTTCTTGAAGCACCGCCACGGTTCATGCGCATCGAGATGCGGGCGGGTGCTTTGCCGGCGGCGCTCGAGGCGACCATCGGCGATAGCCTCGGGATGTACAAGCTTGTTGACGGGCTGAGGCTGCGCGGGCGGCCTGTGTGGAGGCACGCAGCGGCGCGCGACAGGTGGCTCGCCTACGGGCCACGCGGCTGGCTCGTGCAGACGGAACGCTCCATGGAGCGCCTGCAACATGGCGCGCCCGAGTGGGCTGCAAAGCTCTCCGACGCTGCCGTGGACGCCTTTCTTCTCCTTCCGGACGCCGAGGCTGCCGTTGGACTCCCACCGCATGTACCGCGCACGTGGAGCGGCTCGCCGTGGCAAGCGTGGGACGGCGCCGGCTGGGTCGCCGCCCCAAGGCTCACGTGCCAAGGGCTCGACGCCGAGCGCCAGCTGATTCGGTTCCCGAGGCAGAAGCGACCGGTAGAGGCCGCCGGCAAGCCAGCGCCCTCGGGCGCCGACAAGGTGGCAGCGGTGGCTGCATTGCTCGGTGGCGTCGCTGGCAATGGCGGTGGTGGCATCGAGGGCTTTCTAGCTGGCGGCGGCGGTGCTGTTGACGCCAATCGCGGTGGTGGCATCGAGGGCTTTCTAGCTTTCGATGGCGGCGCCGGCGGTGGCGGCGCCGGCAGCGGCGGCCGGGTAGAAGGTGCTTCGGGCTTCCTCGCCTGCCTGGGTATTCCTACAACCGATCCAGCCATCGCGGCGTCTCCCGACGGCGTTATAGACGCTTTGCTAAGCAAGGGCGGCGGCGCGGACGGCAGCGTGAGCGGTGCAGGCGCAGACGGCAGAAGCAGCAGCGTTGAAGCCTTCCTCGCAGGCGGCAGTAGCAGCGTTAAAGGCTTCCTCGCAGCAAGCGGTGGCGGCGGAGTGGTCGGCGGCGGCGGCGGCGGCGTGCTGGGCAATCGTCAGCTAGAGAGCGCTCTCGTGGGCAATCGTCAGCTCGAGAGCGCCGTGCTGGGCAATCGTCAGCTCGAGAGCGCCGTGCTGGGCAATCGTCAGCTCGAGAGCGCTCTCGATCGACTCGTCGGGCGCAGCGGCGCAGGCGCAGGCGCAGGTGCAGGTGCAGGCTCGAAGAGTAGCGTCGAAGGCATCCTCGCACTCACGGCCGCTGGCGCCGCCGGCGGTGGACGAGGCACGAGCGTCGTCACGAGCGTCGAGGGCTTTCTGGCACACACGGCAGCAGCCGCCAGCAGCGGCGCAAGGGGCGGCGACGCTCGCGGCTCGCCATCTCGCCAAACGGCGTCGGCTCTGGATGCCATCTCCTTACCGCCGCCCCTCCGCCCCGGCGTGCCTGCGCGCATGGTGCTGCGTGGCAAACAGTGGGTGGCGCTCGGCTCGCCGGCGCGGCCGAGCTCAGCAGGCGGCGTCACGCGGCTGCACGATGCCCCTGTACGCCAGCGCGAGCGAGATCAGCGGAGATTCGGCAGGTTGCGTGGCCAGGCGAGTGCGGACGTTGAGCACCATCTGAAGCGCTTCATGTCTACCAACGGCCAGTGGAACACGCCTGCCGACGAGGTGCAGCGACGGCGCGACGGCGAGATGCTTGCGGCGCTGTCAGAGGAGGAGGAGGACGAGGCCAGGCGGTACGAGGCGGTACTGGCAGCAATGCTCAAGGAGGCCGATGGGGAGGCTGAGGCTGGCACGGCGGTGAAGGGTTCTGTGAGCCTCGGTGCCGAGGAGAGAGACGCGCCCACGAAGGCACCCGCGATGATGAAGGGTTCTGTGAGCCTCGGCACCGAGGAGGAGAGAGATGCGCCCACGAAGGCGCCCGCGTTGACCGCGACGAAGCGCAGCAGCAGCGGCGGCGGCGGCGGCGGCGGCGGCGGCGGCGGCGGTGGTGGCGGTCATTCGGGGGCGGCGGCGATGGCGGCTTGGGCGGCGACGCACCCGAAGCTGAGTGTGAAGGCGATGGCGGCGTCGGTGGCGCGGCTACACGACGAGCGCGTGCTGGCCAGAGGCGCGCGGCGCAGGGGCCTCGAGATGGCGCTCAAGACGGGTGTGATGCCGCCGCCGACCCGCGCCTACTCTGGCAGCGGCCCGAGGGCTGATAGCTCCGCGCCGTCGCGGGCGTCCTCGTCTGCGGCTGAGTACGCGGCGGCTCTGGACGACGAGAACGATGCGCCGCGTGCTGCCCGTGCGGCGGCTCTGGACGATGAGAACGATGCGCCGCGTGCTCGTGGTGCAGCCGCTTCCGGCCCTTCCGTTGGGTCGGCGGCGCTCTTTGGCGCGGGCGAAGGCATCCGAGCCGAGCCCAGCGCACAGACGACGCGCCGAGTTGAGCGCGAGCCCGGCTACACAGCCTTCCGCGCCAGCTCGCCCCCTCCTCGCGCGCCCTCCTCGCGCGCCTCGCCCCGCACCTCGCCCTCGCACATGTCCCCCTCGCGCCGCCGGTCCGTCCGTCGTGTGACCTTCAACGAGGGAATCAGCTTCCACAGCCGACCGCGCGCCGGGAAGGGCGCCGCCACCAGTGCGCCGCCACCGCCGTCGAGCGAGATGGGCGCCGTCGCATCCCTCGACGACGGCGGGCCGGTCAGTGGCCTGGGTGCCGGGCCGGGCCTTGGTGGTGGGTCCACGGCCTTAGCCTTCCTCAACTCGCTCGTCAAGCAGAAGCGAATAGGCAGCGACCGGCGTCGCCGCAGCCCGTCGTGGTTACCACCAGCCCAGCCTCATGTCTCTGCGAACGACGCTGGCCGCTTGGGCGATCAGAACGGCGGCGCCCACAACGGTGCCCATACAAAGCACAAGGGGGAGCGAGTGCGCGCGCCGAAGCCGGCCATCGTCATCTCGGCGGCCGACCTGATGCAGCGCATCGAGCGGCTCCACAGACCGCCCAAGTCTTCGAAGGCCCTTGCGAGGCTCGCTGAGGACGAGAAGGAGAAGGAGCGGAAGCGCAGCGGCGCCAACCGACTGGACCCGTCCGTCCAAAAAGAATCGGTCGAGAGGCTTACGCGTCATCGGCCCAAGATGAACGCGGGCGAGGCGGAGGCGGAGGGCAGGGGCTCCTCGCCCCTGCGGAATGAAGGGTCCTTGGCGCAGACGCGCTCGGGGCTGTATACCACAAGCTCGCGCCGCGCGGACGCGCGTGTGGACGGGCGCCGTGCTGGGCGATTGGCGATGCCGGCGGGGAGCTTTTCGCGCGTTCTCGGCGGCGAGACGGCCGGCGGGCCTTTCGAAGGGCCAGCCCCGAACGGCCGACACAAACGAGACGGCGGCGGTCCGGGAGGCGGCTCAAACGCTCGCGGCAGCGGCGGCGGGCTTGGAGGCCGCGCGATCTCCCGCGCAATCTCCCGCGAGCGAGATCGTTCGTCGCTCGAGGGGCGCGCCTCGCCATCTCACCCGAGCGTCGGGGGGGGACGGGGAAACGCCGCGGCGCGAGGCGCGCTCCGCGGCGGCCGCAACGGCTCTGGCGGCGCTGCGGGCGGCGCAGGCTCTGCTTTCGATGAAATCATCGTCGAGTGTCCTGAGGGATCCCACGTGGGCGATGAGCTTGTGGTGGCGCTGCCGGAGGGATCGGGCCTCGTCCTCACACGCGTGCCGCCGGGTGTCGCACCGGGCGCGGAGTTCATCGTCTGCGTCTCGTCTGCGCCTCCTCCCGCGGGCGGAGGCGAAGGGGGAGGGCCGCAAGCGCTTACGGCGGTGGTCGAGAGGCTACTGAACGGTTACCGGCAGAGTCGCCGCCCGTTGCGACAGCGCGAAGGGAACGCAACGGGCAGCGCTGCCGCGGCGATGGCGGAGGCGGAGGAGGCAGCGACGTTCGAGGCTCAGAAGGCGGGGCTGCTGGACATGCTGCGGCAGGCGCAGGGCAGCCGGGCGAAAGCGGCGGCGGTGCAGCAAATTCTTATCGACCTGTTTGGTGTGGGCGCCGAGGACGTGGAGGACGAGGAGGACGAGGAGGACGAGGAGGACGAGGAGGACGAGGAGGGGGAGAGTGAGAGCGGAAGCGACTACGAGAGCGAGACCGAGGAGGAAGAGGAGAGCGAGGAGGAAGAGGAGAGCGAGGAGGTGGAAGCCCGCGGTGGGAAGCGAAGGCATGGGTGGACGGCGGTCGCGGGCGACGGCGGCAACGATGACGACGACGAGCCGCCGCAGCCCGCGCCCGCGCCGGCGCTCCGATCGGCGCATCTCCCCTCGGCGGCAGCCCAAGACGGCGCACAAGAAGAGGACGAGGACGTGGCGGATGAAGACTATGATGACGCCCGTGACGACGCGCCGTACCGTTACGCGTACGAGGACGACGAGGACGACGAGGACGACGAGGACGACGAGGACGACGAGGACGACGAGGACTTATTCGAGGTAGAGGTGCCCATGTGGGCTGGTCCGGGCAGCATCCTCGAGGTGCGCGTGCCTAGCGAGCTTGGTGGTGGCACGCTCTCGGCTCTCGTCCCTAGAGGCGCGCGCCCAGGCGATGTCTTCGATGTGCGCGTGGGCGTGCGGTGACCCGAGTGTCGAGACGTTGCCAGATACACCCAATTCATACAGAATCAAAAAACGTCGCGGCCGTGGAGCCCGCGTTTGACCCGGACACAACACACATCGAGAGATAGCTCTAGGGACTAGGCGTGGTAGGACGAGCGCGCAGCAGCCAGCACCCGCGGTGCCGACAGTTATCGACACTGCGGCAATGGGTAGGCACCACTAGTCGCGGACCGACGGGGGGGCGCGTTCCCTCGTGGGGCAACTTGATTACGAACTAGGCGGCAGCAAGGCGGTCAAATAATGCACATAATGCAAGGGTACC
>PJAB01001163.1:0-16751 GCA_002887195.1 Chrysochromulina parva
GGCGCGGCGGGCGCGGCGGGCGCGGCGGGCGCGGCGGGCGCGGCAGGCGCGGCAGGCGCGGCAGGCGCGGCAGGTGCGGCAGGTGCGGCAGGTGCGGCGAGCGCCGCAGCGGGCGCCAAGAAGGCCAAGAAGCCTGAGAAGCTCGACAAGCAGGCGATTGCGACGTTGGGCGTGGCGATGATCGCGATGGGCGAGAACCTGGGCGCCGAGATGGTCACGCGCTCATTTTACCACATGATGGCCTACGCGGACATCAACGTGAAGCGCACCGTGCCTCTCGGGCTCGCGCTCCTCGCCGTGTCCAACCCGATGAACGTGGGAGTCATCGACGCGCTTTCGAAGATGAGCCACGACCCCGATGGGGAGGTGGCCACCGCGTCCATCATCTCGCTCGGCCTCGTCGCCGGCGGCACGAACAACTCGCGGGTCGCCACCTCGCTCCGGTCGCTCGCCACGTACTACTCCAAGGAGCCCGGCTTACTGTTCGCGGTGCGGCTCGCGCAGGGGCTGACGCACGCGGGCAAGGGGCTCGTCACCTTCTCGCCCTACCACCCCGATCGCACCGTGTGCCACCCCGTGGTCCTTGCTGGCATTGTGTCCCTCATGCACATCCTGCTAGACTTCGATTCCCTGGTACTCGGAAAGCACCACTATCTTCTCTTCGTGCTTGCATGCACCATCCGGCCTCGCATGCTCGTGACTCTCGACGAGGATCTCAAGCCGCTGCCCGTCTCGGTGCGCGTCGGCGTGGCCGTGGACACCGTGGGTCAGGCGGGCCGACCGAAGACGATCACCGGCTTCCAGACGCACACGACGCCGGTGCTGCTCGCCGCGGGAGAACGCGCCGAGCTCGCCACCGATGAGTACCTTCCACTCACCTCCGTGCTCGAGGGCGTCGTGTTGCTCAAGAAGAACCCGGACCACGTGCCCAGCGCGCTCGACGAGGGCAAGAAGACGAAGAAGCCGGGCGGCAAGGACGACCCGATCTCGCCCTCGCAGATTGGACGGATCACCAAGCCACTCTCGCACTGGTGATCGCACTGGTGAGCTACGGGAAGTGGGCGGCAGGGGGAAGACGGCGAGGCGCGAGGTCGCCACGGCAGAGAGCGGAGAGACGCCACACGGACGCTGACAGGAGTGGCTGGTACTTGCGGGGCGCGTGTGCGCGCGATGTGGGGGCATGGGCGAGGCCTTCTCGCGCCGCGTATCCGTATGCGAGACGGTGCTTTGTGGCCGCGCGGGTGGGCCCCGGAGCGCGGAGGGGATGTGGACGCACCGCCGCGGAGGTCGCGCGGACGGGTTTGCAGCTATGTGCACGTGATGTAACTGATGACGTTGCTGATGCTGTTGGCTCAACGTGGGTGCGGCTCAGGAATATAAAATGGAAAAATACGCCTGGACGTGTGTGTGAGTGCGCCACGGCTCACGCCGGCCCGCGGCGCGGACCGACAATAAAGACATCACTCGTCAGGACCGCTCACTCTCCCTTCGACACTGGTCACACCCGCACCCGCACCATCGTGATAGCGCCTCGCAGGACTGTTTGGTGGAGCCACACGTCGGCCGCTGCCACACCCGCAGGTCTCGATCGCACCCGAGTCGATTCGACACTGCGGGCCGTTATACGTGTCGGGTGTCACACGCGACGCACAATAGACTCACAAGACCTTGTGTAGGCTCACTCATAAGCAGAGAGGTCGTCGTCGTCGCCAAACACCATCTCGTCATCGTCGTCCCCGGTGTCCTCGGGGAAGGCGCCGTGCGATCGCAGGTAGGCGAAGGCCGCCGCCATGGCCGTGTCCTTGTCCTTGATCGCGTACTTGCCCGCCTCCGGGTTGGAGACGACGACCGCCTCGGCAAGGTTGCCGCCGTGCGGGCACGGGAAGGGCTTGCCCTCGTTGACGAACGTGTCGGGCGCAGCCATCTTCTCGTTGGTCACCGTCCCGCCGACAGCCTCGGCCACATGCTTGATCCACGCCGTCACGTCCACCTTCTCGGACGACTTGTTCGACTCGGGCTTGGGAACGTACGCGACGATGGCGAGCTGCGCGGTGCCCGCCGAGAAGATCATCTTACCCACGAAGCCCGAGCAACCCTTGCGCTCCTCGGCGAGAGGGTCGGGGTCCGCGTTCATGGCCTGCATTGCGGTGAGCAGCAGCTCCTGGTCGCCCTCGGGCGACTCGATGGTCGTGCAAAAGAAGTCGAGGCCGCCCATCTCGGCAGCGCCCTCGATCTCGACTCCCTTCTTGCCGCCCTCCTTGATCACCGTCTTGAGGAGCTTGTCCTTCGCCTTGGCGGCCTCCTTGGCCGCCTTCTCCTCCGGCGTCTCCTTGGCCTGCTGCTCCTTCGGCTCCTTCTTCTCCTTCGCCACCGGCGGGAGAGGCACCACGGTGTGACGAACGGTCGGACCCTCGGGGCCCGCACCGAACCCTTTGCCATAGTAGTTGGAGGACATACCGTTCACGGCGTACTTGGCGTAATGGTCGGAGGCGAAGTAGGCGGCGAGCGCCGGGTCATTCTTGATCTTCGCGTGGAAGCCCATGAGCTTGGCAAATTTGGGAATGGCGACGCCCGTCTCCGCGCACATCTGCACGTGCACGTCAATCAACTCGAACACACGGAAGTCGGCGCACTGCATGGCCGCACCGCACATGTACGGGCCCTTCAGGAAACCCTCGAGCTTGGTGAAGTGCACGGCGGCAGTTTCCATGTGCTTCTCCACCATCGCCTTGAAGCCACCCTCGGCCAATTGTTTGCCGGTGTAGATAATCTTGACGTAGGCGTCAGTCAGGTCCATGCACTGGTCAAGGACCTGGTGGTTGTCGATCATGTGCTCGGGCAGGTCGATGCCGAGCTTGAGGCCGAGGTAAAGGAGGATCGAGTTGCTCTGAGTGATGACCTCATCGTCGTCGATGAGGTACGGCAGGTTGATCATCGAATTCTTCTTCTTAAGCTCCGGCTTGTCCTTGCCAAACCACTCAGCGTCGGCGTCTTCGCTTGAGTAGGCGACCTCCTTGAACGTTTGCTGCTTGTAGTACAACATCATCCTGATCGCTGCGGCCAAGCCGCGGATCTTCCAGTATCCCAACTCCATCTCGGCCATCTCTGCTTGCGCGCGGGTGATTGAGTTGTCGCGTCGCCGACGGGGGGTGCGAGCGAATCGCGCGCCGAAAGCCCGAGATGCGGTCGTTACTTCCAACAAATGGGCGGGAGATCTGGTACAGTTTGGGCACTTGGTCTTCCCTTTTGAGGACGTTTGGAAGTGCCTGCAACCTCACGGCAATCGCGACGTCTGGATGTCCGACGAGCCGCCCGCCCAAACGCTGCTCGCGCTCCCGGCGCCAAAGGACGATGCTGCGCCCGGCACCATCACTCTCAACGTGTCCACTGGAGAGCCAGTTGTGATGGATCATCTCGGGCCGGTCGTTGTCAACGTGGATGGCACGCTCTCGCGCATCGCGAACTGGGATGAGATGATAGACCACGAGAAGGAACTGACAAAGCGGCGCATCGCGAAGCGCAACATCGAACGACTGAAGGCTCTGGCCGAGTCGGGCGAGCTCACAGGTGAGCAGATGTCTGCACTTGCTAATCCAAGAGAAGAGTAACACCTTTGGTTCGGTCCTTACATGATCATGAATCGTATTTGATATCGGTCACCCCAAAACGCAGCAGCTTGATGTTTACGACGCTCACGCGGCGCAGCTCTCGAGTACTCATAGCACTTCGAGGGCTCATAACCCCCTTCCGATCTGTTTTCATAACTACTATCGGCTCCGTGATCGCCGCAGAGAAGTAACTAAAGACATAGAGCCCGACCCGCCTAGAGTGTTCATCCACGTCTCGTCCTGGGCGCGAAGCAGCATCGACCGATAGCGCGCAGCGCGCGCATCACCATCGGTGCCGTCCAAGGCGGCAGGCGCCCAGTGCTCATCCGCTGAGCCGCTCCCTCCGGGCGCCTCTGCCAAACTCAATGCCGCATGTTGCAGCTCGCGTTGGACCTTCTGGTACACCGCCCGGTCTCGGTGGAAGGCCATCCGCTTGCCGTGGCGCCGCTGGAAGGGGAAGCACTGCGCGCGATGGCACGGCGACGGCCCATACGCCGCGATGTGTCGCAGATGCTCCTGGGACGGCCAGCCGGCATTACAGTCCAGCTCCCACAGTGGCCAGCGGCGTGCCAGAGCATGCATCGCCGCATCGTGCGCGGCAGCGGCGATGATTGAGGCGGCCGCAATGGCAGTCTCTTCGCGGTCGCCGTGAACAATTGCACGCCCGTCCAGTCCCGGGGGCAAATACTCGCCATCGACGAGATAGAAGGGATGCAGCGTAGCACCACCGCCATCTCGCTGCCTTCTTCCCAGGCGCTCTTCGAGCCGTCGCGACGCGATTTGCATGGCGACCAGAGCCGCCTCCCGTGGGCCGAGAGCATCGACGCAATGGTGCGGCTGCACGCCCACCGACCACCATAGATTCGGCGTGCGGTCAAGCTGCTCAAAGGCAAGTCGACGCTCTGAGCGCGAGAGCGATTTCGAGTCTACCGCAATCGCTGCAGAGGACCAATCGGCAGGCAAAAGAACCGCGGCGGCGACCACGGGCCCCGCGATAGTTCCCACGCCTGCTTCGTCCATGCCAATGGCCAACCGACCCGTCGCGCGAATCGCCAGCTCGTGAGTCCGACCATACAACATCTCGCCGGCGTGCGTTGCTGTGAATAGGATTCCTAGGCTGTTACAACCCCAACGAACACGCACGATCCCGGAGCCGACCGAACCCCGCGGCCGACTCAGAAGAGACCGACCCTGCGAACCCGACCCTGCCGCCTCCCGCTTCCAGAGCGACAGAACCCCGCCAATTGCTCCCCGCGCATGCTCGAACAAGCGGTCGGCCAAATGAAGGCGCACGCTGGCATGACGCGTAGCGGCCGGCGGTGCCGGGCCGGAAGCGGACCGGAACAACCTCGCCAGTGCGCGATTGATGTCACGCGTGAGCGCTCGAGAGGGTCTCGAGACGCGAGAGGCGGAGGCGCACACCTGGTGCCGTGGCGCTCGTGCGATGCGCTTGCTATACCGTCCATACTTGCTTTATTCGCCGCGCCGGTGGCGGGCTGGGGGCTGGCAGGCCGCAGGCGCGGCGTTATACCGTCGTATACCGGTACTTCTGAGGAGGGAGCAATTGGGAGGGAGGGATCGAAACAACTCCCGAAGCCGACACCGGTTTGCTCCGCGCCCAGCTTAATGCGTACTTCAACAACCTAAAACAAAAGGCATCGTGGCTCGATGCACACCGAACGCCGCTACGCGCTCTGTTGTCTGTTCTTGTCTGTTCGTGCAAGAGATGCCTCGCCCGCAGCCTGTGCCCGGCCTCGCGCCTCAATGGCCGCCTCCGACATGGTGACCAAACGTTGCATCGGGGCACTCATGGAGCTAAACTCTGCCATAGGGGTTCTCGCCGCCGGAACGCAATGGCGTCGGCCCCACGAACGCCCCTGCGTCGGACCCAGCACAACGCACTCCCCTCCTGGCTGGGGGCATCTCTACACACGCACCGCCTTCGCAACGGGGGCCATGCCAAGCTTCGCCTTGCCCTTGTGGCCACCCGCCGGCAGCTTCTTGGGCACCACACGCGTGGTAGCTGCCCCCGCCGCCTTGGGGGACTTCTTCTTGCCACCCTGCTGCTTACGGGCCTTTTTGGCCTGCTTCTCGGGCGCTGCCTTGCGCGACTCCTCCACCTCGGGCTGCGCGGTCGAGAAGACGGGCTCGCCCCCCGCGGCGCCATCCATCAGCATCTCCTCGTACGCCTTCAGCTTCTCCTGCGCGATTGTGTCCTCCTCGAAAGTTTCCCACTCCTCGCCCTTGGCTTTGGCCTTCGTGGGCTGGATGTCATCGTTGAGGTCGACGGGCATGAGGAGCTCGAACATCGACTCAAAGGCGTCCTCAATCGCATTGAGTACAATCTCCGCGCTGAACTTCATTGGCGCAGCAGTTGCGGGTTGGTCGGCAGCCAAGAAAGCGATCTAGTTGCCGCGCGCGCGCGGCGGACGGATAATCGCGAAGTCAGACTTGAAACTTGCTCAACTTCAGACATGAAACTGCCAATTTTGCCTCCCGGTCCTTGTCCCAGAGGTCACCAACACGTGTCACACCAGCTTGTGCACCGCGGCACCCCTATCGATCGCGGGCAAGCCGGCGAAGAGCAGCGAGGGCTGCACGCTCGGCCGCTCGTCCTCGAACCGTGCGAGAGCGAAGGCCGTCAGGCCCAAGTGCGGCCCGGCGGCCGACGATAGGTGGAAGAGCGCGTGCAGCGGAAGGCGCTGCACGAGCGGATAGCGATGGCAGAGGAGCTCACCAGGAATCCACAGGAACAGCGCTCCGCCACCGTACGCGAGCGCTGCACACGCGAGCAGTCTACGCGGCGAGGCGCCCGTCGGCGGCTCAGCTCGGTGCACCGTTCTGAAGGCCAGGCACACTAGCGCTATGACGGACAAGGTATAGAGGACGATGAACACGACGAAGCCCGACGCAAAGTAAAGGACTGTGGCGGCGGCTGTATACGCGATCAGCGCGCCGCGAAGCGCACTGAGCGAAAGCGTCGTCGCCTCTGTCGGTGGCTGCCCTCGTAACTTGCGTTGGCGCTGCTCACGATCAGCGCGATGATGCGCGACGCCATATACGAGCGTCGTGACCGCCCAGAGCATCGGCACTTCGTCGAGAACCTGGCCTGCACGCAGCAGCGTCGCATGGAACGCGACCGAGCCAACACCCACGACACTCAGGCACGAGTAGCACAGCATCTGCTCGCTGCCCAGACGCTGCCACCGGCATAGCAGCATGCCAGCAGCTCCAATATATGCCACGGCAAAGCTTGTGAGCGTGTTCCAGAACTCGGCCACGTAATGGGAATGCGCATAGTTTGGCTCGCAGAAGTCCATGTCCGCTGTGGAGGGCGACCAGAAGCCCAACGGTGACGCACCATAGGAATCGGCACTCGGCATCACGGCGCGCGGTCACGTTCACGAGGCTAGACAACTGCAAGTCCCGCGACTAGGGCGGCAGTGGGCGAGACCCGCGTCCATGTCCATCTCACCACACACTCACGTGATGGGCAAATATGTTTTCTGTGAAGAGTGTATGGCCAGTTATGAATAATGCAAGCCAAGTGAGTGTGTTCGAACAGTTCTAGCTTCCTGGTGCCAACGAGAAGGCGGTTGCACGAGCTCGTCGAGCTCATGCTCGCACATCGGCACATCGGATCACCGCCGCGGCCCACCGACCTGCTCGCGAAGCCACGCGCGCACCTGCTCCATCACCGCATTCGTCGCATCGGCGAAGCTTCCGCCTCCGCCTCCGCCTCCGCCTGCTGCACTGCGCCTGCGCTCCGCCCGCGCGACCTGCGCGCGCACGGCAGGTAGCCAACGATCAACCACGTTCTCTGAGCCGTACCAGCGCTCGGTCGGGAGTGTCGTGCCGGCCTCGTTGATCGAGTGTAGCACCCCCTTGAGCTCAAGCTGCGTCGCGCCTTCGAGCTGCGTGTACGAGAGCGGCACCACACCGTCTCCGGTCACATCGCCGCGCCCACAGACCATCTCGTACGAGTTGAATGCCACGCGAGCGGCCGAGCCTTCGCCGCGTTTCGCGTACGCCGAATCTACCTTGCTTGATGGCGGCGCTGCTGCTGCTGCTGCTGCTGGGCTCTTGCTGCCTACGATGGCATCGCCGCCGACGGTGACGTACGCGATGCCGGCTGCGGCAAGAAAGGCACCCGGATACTCATCGTTGACGAACTTGAGGACGCCGAGGGTCATGTCTGGGAATCCCTCGGGTGGCGCGAAATGCGGTGTGCCCAGCGTCACCAAACCGCTCACCTTGTCGGCGGCGCAACCTTCACTCTTGCCATCGGCAGTCTGCCAAGTGCCGTCGGCGAGCATGGCGCGCGCAAGCCAACCACCGGCCGAGTGGCCGACGAGCAGAACCCGCTCGCCGCCGCTCTGCGCGTGCGCCTCGTCCACGGCGTTGCGAAGCCGCTGCACGAACCAGTTGTAGGCTGGACCGGAAGGCGTCGCGAGCGGCCGCCAGACGATCGCGAGGATGAGGCCGAAGATAACTCTTGCCCACTCGATGCGCTCCACGGGCAGAATTCGTACGTCGGTGAAGCCTCGACGCTGCAGAGCAGCGCGAAACCCGGTCTCCTCCGGCTGGCCGAGAGGAGCCACATAGTCTATGTTGGCGTTCCCGAAGCCTGGGATGATGATGACGGGTGAGCCTTCTATCTCAGCCAAGGTTAGGAGCGACGCGCGACGCGGAGCTAATATCACACTTCGTAGTGACGTTGGGTGCATCGCGGCGGCGGTGGCGGCGGCGGCGATGAGGTGGAATATTGTCGGCGCGCGCACCGGCATTGCGAGTCAGTCTCACACTCAAGTCTACACTACCCGGTACCCGGTACCGGTAAAAAGACACCGGGGGGAGCCGGGACACACACGGGACACACGGGACACGCGGACGCACAAAGGCACACCGGGTAAAAAGACACCGGGGGGAGCCGGGACACTCACGGGACACACGGGACACGCGGACGCACAAAGGCACACAGACGAATCTCACAACCAACCAAACCCACCAACAACACACACCCCGCACGTCATCGCGACGACCGAAGCCGCGGCCGACTCAACAGCCGCAAGCCCGAAGCCGACCGCTCCCCGCGGCCGACTCAGAAGTACACTACCGGTACCGGTATGAATACACACAACACTCTAGTCTTCACGTAGGATTCCTCCTACATCGGCTTTTGCGACCACTGTGAACCTTGTGGCGTAGTGCGACGCTGACGACAAAGGGTGGTTTCATCATGTGTCGTCGTCATGACCTATAATTAGACCTTCCGGTTTGCATATTGCAAGCGTGCGTGCCGCGCGGCTGACGTGACCAACCGCCCGTCAACTTGCGATCGTTATAATGTCGTGATTGTTGTGAGGTGAAGGTCCTTACTCTACCTAGGTTCGTACGGTTCCTACTTTACAATCTCACCTCAACAAGTGGCGAGTCGGGCGTGTTGTGGGATATGGGCTCAGCCTCGGCGGCCTCGACGGCTTGGGCTTCGGCAGCCTCCCTCGCCGCCTCGGCGGCGGCGCGCGCATCCGCAGGCAGTTGCCCAGTCGATTTGGACATTGTCTTTGCTGCGGCACCGAAGCGAAGCCGTGCGGCGCTCGACACAGCGCTCGTTGCCATCTCTCGCGCGGCTGCCTTTGTGGCCAGCCCCTCCCCAGCCGGCCAGCCTCGAGAGTAAGGTGCGAGCGCCTCTGCGGCAGGTGCCTGCTCTTCCTCTCCCGGCGCCCACGGCGTCGCCAGCGATGGAGTCATCGCCGATAGCGTCGTCGTCGCCAGCAGTGGCGTGCCACCCGAGAGCGCCGTATTGAGCACCGCATGGCCTTCCATCTCGGCGGTCGCATGCGGCGTGCTCGGCGCTACGTACCAGAGAGGGTGCGCCTTCCCTTCCGTAGCGTGGAGAGCCGCCTGCCCCGTCCTGGGCTCGCGCGCCATGCTCCTGGGGGACGAGGGCTGGAGGCCATGCCGCCCGGGCCGCGGCGAGAGAGGGCGCGTCGAGCTCATTAAGGACTTGCGATCTTCCACAAAGGCTCGCTCCTCGCGCCCAATGCCAATCCATGGCAAATCCGTGTCGAGTTGCGCGCGCCCGCTCATGTAGCTGAAGCTATTCCCGTCTGTGCGCAGCAGCCGAGTGTGCACGTCGAGCAGCAGCGATGCATGCGGATTGGTGAGTAACGGCCGGTGGTTCCCTCCCCCGCGCGCGTCGGTCGAGCTCGAAGCTCCGCGCGTGTGACCTTTGGTGAGCCGCATCGGAGCGCCGATCTTGCCGGTGGGAGATGTCGAGGCAGTAGAGGAAGGGGAGTCAGAGGGGGAGGCGGCTCCGGCTGTGCGAGCCCCCCGCATTGGCATTGAATTGGAGCGCTTCAATCGCGGCTGAGCGCCGCCGCCGCCGCCGCCGACGCCGAGGACAGACGAGCCGAAGCCGCTGCTGCTGCCCACGAGCGCATGCATGTCGGCGCCGCGATCGGGGGTCGAGGCACAGCTGATCTGCTCCTGCCACATGACGTCATACAGGCCCATCTTGCGCAAGTTGTCCGGCTTGAGATTCGTGACCACCTCACGCTCAAAGGCACGCGCGGAGATCATCTCGTCCCGCCGCATGCTCATCAGGTCTCGCTTGGTACGCATCGTAGGTCGAAGCACGACAGGACGCGCCTCGTGCAGTGCCGCACAGAGCTGCCCACTCACGAAGCGTATGCCCGCCTCGGCGCTCTCGGCGCACACGCGCACCACGCCGCACACGCGCGTGCCCACGCGCGCGCCGAGGCCCTCCGCGTGCTTGTGCGCCTCCGACTTCGCGTCTCGAAACTCGGTGAAGGCATCAAAGACGCCGCCTTCGCCGATGCTCGGATGCGCTCCAGAACGGTGTGCCTTTCCCCAACGATGCGCACACAACGCGCAACCGCACGTCTTGGGGTACGCGCACTCCACGCGATCGGTAGGGACCTGCCCGCTGCCCTTGCGAGGAGAGTCGAAGCCGCTGCCCTTGCGAGGAGAGTCGAAGCCGCTGCCCTTGCGAGGAGAGTCGAAGCCGGCCTGGGGAGGCGCTATCGGACTGCCGTCGTCACCAGCACCACCGCCACTGCTGCTCCTGTCGCCGCTGCTGCCGACAACTTCTTGGCGCGTCCAAAAGCGGCGCCACGCGTGTGCGTCGGAGCGTACGAAGCCAAGCACCGCGTACTCGACGTACCCCTCGCTGTGCAGCCGCTCGAGACGATCCCTCAGGTGGTTGAGGGTCGCGAGCCATGCTGATTGCGCCGCCTCGGCGCCCGCGGGCGTCATGGGCGGCTTCCAGCCACCGGTCTCAAGCATCTTCTGCTGCTCAATGAGGGCAGCCTGCTCCTCCAGAACGCTCTCGTACTCCTGCTTCGCTGCCTCCTCCGCCTCACCGCAACGCCTCACCGCAACACTTGCGTCCGCCAGCCGCTGGCGCTTGTCCACGATGGTCTCCTTAAGCTGCTCAAGCTTGAGGCGCGTCTCGTCGAGCATCTTCCCCACGTCGTACTGGCTGCAGGCGGCAGGCTTGCCGGTAGGCTTGATGCAGTGCACAGCTACCTGCACGTCCCACATGCGCGCCGCGCTATTGCCGCTACGATTCCCGCCGCCTTTTGTCGGTGTGAATGGAAAGAGCGCACGCATCCTGGCCTCATACGCCGCCTTCGTAGCGTTCTCTGCCTCGGCCTCGGCGGCATTGAGCTCAGCGGCGGCAGCATCCGCCTTTCGTCTGGCTTCATCCTCGGCGGCAAGGGCTCGTATTGCCATTACATCCACCTCTGCTGCCGCCGAGGCTGCTTCAATGGCCGCCTCAGCCGCTGAGTCACTTGCTGATTTCAGATCCGCCACACGCTGCAGCAGCTCCTGGGCGTGCGCCTCGGCGATGGCCACCTCCTCTTTGAGCTTCCGCTCGGTCGCTGTCAGCCGCGGCATTGAACTCCGGCGCCGTTGCCGCGTCCCGCGTAGCGGCCTGGTGCGGGCGGGCCTCGACGAATTATATAAACTTGTCGAGTTTCGAAACTGTTACGAACAAGTCTTGGGCCAAATGGGTTTCTGTTCGATGTGCACAACGCCCTCCACGGATTCTAGACGGTCGAACTCAGTGTGGAGAGTCGTAGCGCTCACACACTCTTGAGAGCCCGTCATCGAATCTGCGACTCGGGCATCCTCTCCACCTGGTATTTTCGTTCCTTGATCGATATGAGCGGTACGCCGGGGATCTTACGTAGGCGCCGCTTGAGCTCGCGGTCGCACGTCGCCACAATGTAGATGCGGTGCGTGGACACGCGCTCCACCAGGTCGTCGTCGGCGTACGTGGCTCCCGGTTTCATCGCCGGCAGCCGCGTGAATCGCGGGTCCTTGGCGATGCGCAGCGCGACGCGGTACTTTGGCCCGAGCTTTTCGAGCTCGGCCATCACCGCGTCGGTGATGCAAGGCACCACCTTGGCATAGAGACAATTCATGAGCTCGCGCATGATGTCGAGCTTGTTCTGGATGGAAAAATTGATGAAGTTGGTGTCGATGAGGACATGGTAGGGCGGGCCGAGCGAATCGTTGTGCGTGAAGAAGAGGCCGGACGACGTCTGCGCCACGTTCCGCACTGCATCCTGGCCGCCGCTGCTGCTGCTGCCGCCGCCGCCGGCGGGCTTCTTCTTAACCTGCTGCTGTAACTGGTGCGCGGGCTTGACAATGCGGCCGTCGTGCGGCGTGATCATTCGCTTGGTCGCCGCGAACTGCTTCGTCTTCGCCTTCTTAACAGCCTTTGCCATGCTAACACGGACGACGGACGAGGAAGCCGCGTCGACCTCAACGCTGTGAAAAGGGGAACGTTTTGTACAATCCAAGAACTCTTTCAAAACTTTCTGGTGCACCATACATGTATCGGGCCAAGGGTCTCTGAACAACTCAGGTCTTTTTTCAATTTTTTCCAGGTTTTTCCCACAGCCTTTCCTGCGACGGGGACAATGGCCGCGCCTGCGATCGAGGTGGAGGCCTGCTTAGCAGCAGACCCTGCGCCTGCGCGACCCGCCTGACACCCGCTCGCCCTGCAGCGTGCTGAGCATGCCGGCGGTTTCGCTTTCTCGATCTCCGCAGTCAGTGCAGGCCTTCGGCCGCAAGAAGAATGCTATTGCCGTCTCGTATTGCAAAAAGGGCCGTGGCCTGATCAAGATCAACGGCAGCCCGATCGAGCTGGTTGAGCCCGTGCTGCTGCGCTACAAGGTCTTCGAGCCGATCCTGCTGCTCGGCCGCGAGCGATTCTCCATCATGGACCTGCGCATCCGCGTCAAGGGTGGTGGGTACACGTCGCAGATCTACGGTGCGCGCTACCCCGGCAGCTGCGGTGGTCACCCTGGGTTCTTGCGCGCAACCTTCAGTGGTCAGGCGGCGGCTCAGCAGCACAGCCTGACGCTGGGAAGCTTCGGCCGCTGTTCATCGCCGCACCGCGCTCGGGCACTCTCCGGTGGCTGTAATGGTCCCTGTGGCTCTGGCGCAGCCGGCTAGTTGGGGTGGTTCCGTTCCGTGACGGTGCCCGCTCCCCCCCCGCCTCTTGCGTGCGCAGCCATTCGCCAAGCGATCGCCAAGTCGGTGATCGCCTACTATCAGAAATACGTCGATGAGGCGCAGAAGATGGAGATCAAGGAGTTGCTTGTCTCCTATGACCGCACCCTTCTCGTCGCCGATCCGCGCCGTTGCGAGCCGAAGAAGTTCGGTGGTCCTGGTGCGCGCGCCCGCCGGCAGAAGTCGTACCGCTGAGCTCGAGCTCAGCGGACCTACAGCTGCCCAGCTCTACGTACACTCCTGGGCCGCGCTGTTTCAGGCGCTGCACGCAGTCTCACAGCTGTGTTGGGGGTTCTGCGCCCCGACTCGACGCCTTGGGTTGCGGCTCTAGCTTTTATCTGTATCGGCCCATTGTGCGCGTGCGATGCGTGGGTGGTGTGTGCTGCATGCAAATCTTGGTTCTCAGCAAACACCCCCCCATTGCCTTTAGCCCGCCGCCGCGCGCACGCAACGCCGCGCCCCGCGCGGCGATCGCCGGATCGGCGACGGCGCGCCATTCGATGACTCCGGGGGGCACAGCGCACACACTTTCGTTATCGTTTCGGTTTGGACTTTCAGCGCTGCTCGCGCGTGTAGTGGGAGTGGCTGGGTGAGTCCTGGGTGAGTGGGTCTACAGCTCTTACATTTCCAGTTCGCTAACAGAAACAGTTCGCTTCGCGCAGCTGCCACCACGGCTGGACTAGGCATATGTTGAATCACCACTTCAAGGATGGTGGCTGGGTTCCGGCCGGCCAGTTGCCACCGAGAGCGGCGATGGCTGTGCGTGCTGCCGAGTCGCCTTGCTCCTGAAGGCGCACGACCGTGCCGCGTGTTGCCGCCCTCATGAAGTGAGTGAAGCACGCGGGCAGGTCGTCTTCCTCAGGGTCAACACCTGTGTTGGCTGCCTCGAGGAAGATGCGCACGCCGGACCAGAACTCGGAACGCAACATGTCGAGGTGCGCGAGTTCTGCAACACGCTCGTCCACAACGTTAGCTGCAAGGTCTGTCGCTGGCGGCGCACTCCCCGCGTCCGAGTCCTCACTGTAGCTGCCGCCGGCAAACGGCACAAGTTCCTCAATGACGTGGCCCAGGTCGGCCTTGAACATTTCTTCGCAGTCGTGGTGCAGCAAGTCCTCGTGGTCCTTCCAGAAGATCGCCACGTGGCAATTGCAGAATCTGAAGCCTATCTCAGCGCGCGGATAGGCCGGCGGGCAGCCGCACGCGACCACGATGACGTACGACCCGCGGCAGAGGGCGCCCAGGCGCCCCGGCGTCTGCTCGACGGTCGTGGTCAATTTACGGGCGAACCGGCCGCGCCCGCCGCTGCTGTTGTTGCCGCCTGCGCCACCCATGTTCATCATCGCAAAGGCGCCGTAATGGTCGTGGCCGCCGTAACCATAGCCGCCATAGCCGCCATAGCCGCCACCGTAGCCGGAACCGCCGCCACCTGGCTTGTCGTCAGCGTCCTCGCAGGCGTCGTCGTAGGCTTCATCGAGCTTGCTCATCAGCTCCTCGCACACCTCGGGAGTGACTTGCTTGAAGAGCGGCGTGAGCTGGCTCACGAGGAGACGTGCACGCAGCCCCGCCTCCTTTTGTGCGTCCGTCTCGACAGACCGACTTGCGTCGGGGTTGGCGACGGCCGAGCCGCGCATGCCTGCGCTCGAGCTGTTTTGGGGGCCCTGAACGAAAGAAGGAGAGAATTCGACGGCTCGCGGCGTCTGCCTGAGGGTCTGCGCGGCCTCGTGCGCGGTGGCCAACAGGGCAGTGACGATCTGACAGACAGCAGGTGCGCTCGGCGAAAATGAATCGATGAGCGCCGCTGTCTGTGTCTTTCCGCAGCGGCGCGCAGCGGCTGCCGCGCCATTATCGGAGCAGTCCTCGTCGTACATGGACGTGTGCCTCGGGTTGGCGCCGCGAGCGAGCAGGACCGAGCAGACGTCGTCGTGCCCCTCCTTCGCTGCCGCGATGAGCGCCGTATCGCCGCGCCAGTTGTAGTCCTTATAGTCGTGATCCTCGTTCCACATGAGGCACTGCTCGAGGTTGGCACCAAATTCGATCATCAGAGCGACCATCGCCGCGCTGCCCGCCCGTGCGTACTTGACGAGCGGCGGGTCGCGGAAGCCGTATAGGCCCGGCCCCGCCTGCGCTGGGTTCCCTGATATAAGATCCTGGCGGTACATGAGGCCCTTGAGCATGAGCATCCTCGTCGCGTGCGTGTTGACCGCTGTCTCCTGGGAGTAGCGATCGCCGGACTTGGTTGCAAGCGTCACCAGATCGGCAACGACAGGCGGGCCGCAGGGCTTGCCGCTGCACTCGATTTTCCAGTATCCAGTCTTCTTCGACCAGTTCACCGCCTCGCCGTAGTCGACCAATGCTTTCGCGAGCGCCGCGCGCTCCGACCAGTCCTCCGGAATGTCCGTCGTCGCCTTATCCATCGAAAAGCCTTGGTCGCCGTAGACAGAGGGGAAGTCGGCATCGTAGCTCTTGAGCGGCTCGCGGTCGCCGAGGATGGAGCGCAGCCGTGCGAGGCGCTCATCACGGGGGATGTCGGCGGAGCAACCTTCAAATTCGGCCGCATCTTGAGCGGGTCGCTTGGCAGGTTGGCTCGGCTTCGGTGGACATTCGGCAGCGCGTTTGTGCCGGCAACCAGATTCGGAGGTTTGCCGGGAACGCAAGCGACACAGCGCCGCTTTGCACCTTTTGTCAGCTGATTCTTGCTGAAGGAGCCCGCGGGCTTTACCTTACCACAGGCAGAGCACGCGAAACTTCCTCCGCTGCCGCCCCGCCCACTGCTGCCACCTCGCCCGCCGCTGCCACCCCTACCACTGCGGCTGCGATGCACGGACCCGACACCGAACCCATCAAGGCTGTCATGCTGGTCACGGAGCCAGTCATCGATGTCGTAGTCCTCACCGAGCCCGTTCTCGATGTAATTCAGAGTGACTGTGGGTCTCCCTTCGACTTGGCTCCGGGCCGGCCGACGAATTTTCTGCTTCACGCCGACGCTACAAGCTAGTAGGGGCCGTGCAAATGTGCGTCGACGGCCAATCTGACAACTGCGGCCGACAAGCGCTCGCCTTTCAGATTTCATCTGCGACTCCAATTCCGCAGCACGGCACCGATTTGCTCGCGGTACCTGGCAACCTGGCCGGCGCGGCTTGCAGCCCGAGGCTCGAGCCGATCTGCCAATCGTGGACAGCCCGGGAACGGACGCTCATGGCGACGGCGCGGCAGGTACGCCGAGTGCACGCGATCGAACGCTGTGGCGCATGTGTCGCGCCACAGCGTGCACCTGCTCTTTCATGTGCCCGCACCCAACGCCTGCTTGTGAACGGAGCGACTCAATTCGTGTTCCACTGACCGCAATGGCGCGGATGCCGGCTGCTCGCAGCTGATCAACAACCCGAAGAACGTGGTCGATGAGATGATCGATGGCGTCACGCTCAACCCAGATCTGCAGCGCATTGAAGGTTACAATGTCGTGGTCCGTGCCACGATTGACAAGAGCAAGGTGGCGCTCATCTCTGGCGGCGGCTCTGGGCACGAGCCGTCGCATGCCGGGTGGGTGGGAGCTGGCATGCTCACCGCAGCTGTCGCCGGGCCCGTGTTTGCGAG
>PJAB01001164.1:0-16750 GCA_002887195.1 Chrysochromulina parva
CCGCGATGTAAGCCTGGTCTAGCTTTAGCAGGGACCGGGGTTTCGCGCCGTCACCAGGCTGCTTGTGTAGCTGTGATGAATCGCAATTCTACGTTTCAACGCGCGACCAGGTTTACGCGGCGCTCCGGCGTAAAGCCGAATCACAGATGGACCTTCTCGGCGTAACTACACAATTCTTCGTAGGCGACGAAACTCTGATGTGCGCAAGTGGCGGAGGTTCACGGAGGTTCAAGTTGTCAAATCTCCGAGAACACAAATTCGGAAGAAAACACGCAATTCGAACGAAGGCATCCAGAGTTTTGTCCCTAAGCTGCGACCGATCACTTTGGACCGCAGCGACTTCACCAGAAGGGTACTAATTCGTCGTCGGGTTCGGCTACGCGCATACAAAGCAAGCCTCGGCTTTGATTCTGAAAGGTACTGATCAGCTCATCCAGGTGAAGGCCTTTCTTTGTGTACCGGGTCGAGGCGTCATCCTCGTATGCACCGGCAGCTTTGAAAATGGACGAGGTGATCAGCATTCAGGCGATAACTGGCCAGCCGTCCAAGGTGGGCGCTGCGCCAGCAGCCACGAGTAGCGGCACGCCAGCAGCCATCGGCAATACGGTGGCGATTGAGGCCAAAGTGCCGACGGTGGGAGCAGACTTGCAAGGCGATTCCTCCACAACACGCTTGTGCAAGACTTGCAATCTGTGCGCGAAGAACCGTCGCATGTGCAGGATGCTGCCTACAGGCACGTGCGTACAATGTTCCGCGAGCGGCGTCGAATGCAAGCAGCGACTGGAGAAGAAGCGCGGCCGGCGGCGTGTCACGGCAGATAACGTCGCGCAGCTCGTGCAGCGCCCCAAGCGCTCGCGAGAGCGGGCGCAGAGCGCGAATGCCATTGGCGTGGAGCAGGCCACTGACGTCCGTGACTGGACAGCCCTGGGTTCCATCCCCTACCTTGACGAGCACTACGCAAACTGTACCGCCTCGTCAAGCGGCTCAGTTTCGGCTGCCGGCGGCGCCAGCGGCGCCAGCGGCGCCATGAGTAGTCAGGGCGGCAGTCAAGGAGGCAGTGCGCTCACCCAGGAAAGGGAGTATTCCTATAACGAGTCTGTCATCCAAGAGGCGTACATGGCAGGGATCCAGGCTGCGACACGCGCTCCGCAGATATTCTACGGCTCATACCACCTGCCATACTGCCATCCGGCCGTACTACCGGCCCTGCCATATCAGGAAGTGCGACGTATGGCCCAGCTGCTCGGCGCTGGCGGCATGCCCGCCATGTACGCCGCGTCCCTGCAGCAGGCCACTGCCCCTCAGCTCGGCTACGGAAATGCGACTCCCGCTGTCCCATACGCCGCCCTTATGATCAACACAGCGCTCGGCGCCGCCACTGCCGCCCTCCCGCCCCTTTCCCCCGCCGCCGCCGGAGCTGCGGCGCCCACGGTGGGCACAAGTCTCGCAGGGATGCAAGGCGTCACGCGAGGTGAGTTACGCCCGACTTTCGAGGTAGTCCCGGGTGATGTTCACCAGGGAGCTACGGGCCCGGTGCTCGATATGCCGCTATTCGCCCCTCTGCCGCCTCTGCAGCTACAGTCTGTATTCGCGCCTCTGCCGCCTCTGCGGCCTCTGCCGCCTCTGCCGCCTCTGCCGCCTCTGCCGCCTCTGCCGGGCGCGCCTCTGCCGCTTCTGCCGCCTTTGCCGCTTCTGCTGGGCGCGCCTCTGCCGCCTCTGCGCGGACCGGGGACCATTGGCGCCTCGCTCGTTATCAGCACGCCATCTTCAGAACTTCAGAGCGAGATTGAGAATTACATGTAGTACTGCGCAGAACAAGTCGAGGAGGGACAATTGTACATTTATCGTATTGCTAACGGCCGTACGTCATAGGGTATTGGGTGCGTGTGTCTGTGCGGTGAGGCCTCCGAGCGGGCCATCTATCTGGAATCCGTGCGCGGCCGGGGAGGCCATGCCGCCGCGGGAGGCGCGCGTCGTCGTGGGTCGTGTCGGAGTCGGTGTGACCGGGTTGGTCAATGTTTCGTTATATTTCGTGAGATTATGCGATGGTCTCGCGGGGTCTAGACATCCCATTGCATATACATGCGAATGGACGTTTTGGCGCTACGTCAAGTCGACTAGCATGCAGTAAGTGAGTGTCTGGATGGGCTTCCTAGACTGCACGTACGCAAGAAAGCTGCCGGCGAGATTGCGCACCCATGGGACCATGCTCTTGCCAGGTGCCGTTCTCGAGCTGCTTCCCGTTGATCGCAAGTCTGTTTGTGGGCTGTCGTTGACGCTGTCCTCATTTGAACCATGCCCCAGGCGACCGCACTGAAGCTGGGGCAATGGCCTGGTGTGGGCGCGAGATGCATGCAAATGCGCACTCATGATGTCGCGGTGGTGGTAGACGTACGTGGTCTTGTGCGCTTTCTCGGGCGAGGCGAACGTGCGACCGGCGTTGATGCCGTTGAAGACATTGCCATGTTCTGCGCCAACCCAGCTCACACCGCCAAATTCCGTGCTGTTGTGCAGTTGGTATCCGAGCCAGATGTCCTCGAGCACACACCAGGGGCGATGGAGTGTCTTCACCATGCGCGCAACGTCCGCCCGCACAACCCTGGACTGGGCCAGCCTCGACGCGAGGTGGGCGCTCATGCTAATGAGCCAACCTGAAACGAATGGGAACGGGCCGACGCAGTCCTCCCAGCCGGGTTGCCCGAGCTTGCCTTCACAGGCATTCAGCTCGAAAGAGCTGCCCACGTACGGTATGAATGTCTTTGGATTCCAGGCACTCCACCCGAGCCATCCGTGCAGGACGGAGGTATCCTTGGGCGGCAGACCCTCGGCCTGCATGTGGGCCAGCTGATGCAAGAAAGATGCGGGCACAATGTACGCGTCGTCATCGGCCTTGCAAATCCAACTTGCACTCGGGAAGAGCCGGGGGGCACGGCGAAGCCAGCCATGCAGAGCCAGGACCCTGCCATGCAGTTCGTCCTGCGCAATGGCGACTAAGCCTGTGCGCAGGAGTAGCAAATCCTGGTTTGTATTCTGTTCCTCACGAATCTCGCGCCGCTGGCGGTCATTCAGCGCTGGTGGAAGCCTGACGACGAATCGCACTTGCAGCGCATGCCCAACAGATGGGTGTCGCTGCCATGTGCGACGGCTGGCGTCTCGTCGCTCAACGTTGCCAGGCGCACTCACCACGCCGATGGCAACCACAACGGATGAATAATTCCTCCGAAGCCCTCCACGGTTAAGAGCCTCCATGGTCCATGGAAAAAGCCTTCAAGTTTCAAGTTCGACACCGGTAACAACACCTCCAAGTTCTCGTGAATGGAGAAACCCTCCTCCAAGTTCTCGTGATTGAAGGCGACGGTCATCTGATGCGCCATGAGAAAAGATAACTTCTTACAACCGATGAACTAACCGAAGCATGCAAACGAGAGAGGAAAACGAGAACCTAAGAGGCCTGACTCCACCATGCCGTCCCTTGCGGTGACCAAGGCCACGGCGATCACCAAGAACCTGCGCGATCTCGCCGCGCGCGTGCGCGCGGCCGAAGACTTGACGAGCACCGTCGAGGACAGCTTGGCTCAGCTCGACCTTGCGCAGGAGATGATCAAGGAGGACATGAACACGGTGTGGCGCGTGAGCATGCACGGGGCGCTTGGCGAGCTCCTCTCATCGATCGTCGACCTCGCGGCCGCCGATCCGTCGTGTCTGCACGCCGCCGACCCGCGGGAGGATGTACTCTACAACACGGCGGACGCGCTCACCGCTATCGTGGAGGACAAGGATGCTGACCGCCGTGAGGCACTCGCCAAGGTGTGCCTCACTCCTCTGGCCAAGCTGTCGATGAACGCGGCGGTGCACGACGCCGAGGCGTCCGAGATGGGCATCGCGCTCCTCGTTCAGCTCTTCAAGGGAAGCGAGCCCTCGCGCAAGGCGCTCAAGCAGATCTTCTTCCAGGGCGAGCTCGCGGCGCCGCGCAAGATGCTGAAGGATACGCCGGCGCTTCTCGCGAGCGCCAAGACGCACGCCACGCAGCTCCATCTCGTCAGCCTCCTCCACCACCTCGGCAGTGGCGCGAGTGCATTCCGCACGCCGCTGTGGGACGCCTACTCGCACGGCGCTCCACCGCCCAAGCTGAGCGACCACAAGCTCTTCCTCGCGCGTTCCATGCAGATGCTCGCGAGCTTCAACTCGGCCTACCGCACAGGCATCGTGTCCGTCGAGCTCGAGGAGGCTGAGCTGCTGCCTGACCGGCCCGTTGAGGCACGCCGCCCCGGGCACGTCGCGTACGCGCACTTCCAGCCCGCACTGCTGCGCATCGACTTCCACAAGGACGGTGACATCGTCGACGGCAGCAGCTTCCGGTACAGTTCACTCTCGTCCGCGCGCCTCACGCGCCTCAAGCAGCCCACGTGCGGTGGAGGCAAAGGCGACACCGCTAGCGGTGCCAGAAGCAGCCCATCGATGTACGAGCTCGTCTTCACGACGCTCGTTGACGGCGTCGCGCGTGGTTCGCTCCGCCTGACGCTCAACGAGGCGCACCTCAAGACATTGAAAGAGCAAGGAGCGATCACGCGCCTGCCTGGCTTGGCGGCAGACGTGGCCAAGCGCGCCGCGCCCGTGGCGGCGGCGGCGGTACCGTCCAAGCGCCAGAAATCGCCACCTCCGGAGAACAAGGATGGCAGCGTTGCACGCGGCAGTGGCAAGCCGGCCGGCGGCGGCCGCAGCGAGGCGGGCGGCGGAGGCAAGGCGGTGATAGGCGCCACGAGCGCCGCACTCAAGCAGCAGATGCTCGATGCCGAAGAGGCGCGCAGTGCTGCCTTTGTTGCCGCAATAGCGCAGCACCAGAAGCGCAACTCGGCTCAGCCGCTGGCCGAGGAAGCGGAGGCGATGAATGACGAAGAGATGGACGAGGACCGCAGTGACTTCAAGGGCGGAGAGAAGGGCGAAGAGGGCAGCAAGGTCGAGGACGACGACGAGGACGGCGACGACGAGGACGGCGACGAGGAGGACGGCGACGACGAGGACGGCGACGACGAGTACGTGCCGACAGCAGAGGAGGCCAAGGAGGCCAAGGAGACGGCCAAGGCGGCGACCAAGCGGGCCGCCGCCGCGGCGCTGAAGCAGAAGAAGCAGAAGCTGCGGAGTGTCAAGGCCACCAAGGCGGCCGGCGCGCCCAAGCCGCCGGCCGCCGCACCTCTTGCGAAGGGCAAGGGTCCCAAGACGGCACATGACATCTTCGTGGAGGCAATGCGGCCGGCGCTCTCTCTCGAGCGGCCCAAGTGCTCGCGCTCCGAGCTGCGTACGCTGCTGCTGCAGCAGTGGAAGCAGATGGACGCCGCGGAGCGCGCCCCGTGGCTCGCCAAGGTGCCTGTCAAGGACAAGGATGCCAACGACGCTGCCGCCGCCGCCAAGGCGGCTAGCAAGAAGGCGAGGATGCTCGAGACGGCGCAGGTCGTGGGTGAGGCCGATGCGGACGTCGAAACCGTCGACGAAACCGTCGACGAAACCGTCGAGGCGGCCGAGGCGGAGGGTGGCGTGAATGACGGCGAGAGCGAGGTGGCAGCGGAGCTGATGGACCTCAACGCTGAGGACGAGGGAGCGGATGTGATGGCACAGGCGGCGGCAACAGAGGACGAGGAAGCCGATGAGGCATGGGACGGAGGCGGCGTGACAGAGGATGGCGAGGAGAAGGAGGACGAGGCGGACGACATGCTGCTCAATGGCGTGGAGGGCGAGGAGGACGAGGAGGGCGTGAAGGGCGAGGACGGCGAGGAGAATGAGGCCGAGGCTGAAGAGGCCGACGACGGTCTCGACCTGAAGGCAGCCATCCGCCGCCTCTCCTTCTCTGCCGCTGACCGGAGCGCACTCAAGGGACGAGGCGCCTCCGGCGGCAGCGGCCCTCAGCCTTCACGTACGTCGACGGCCATGCTGCCTCCAGCATTGGCACCGCCGATGCAGCCTGCTGGCCGCACCGCTCGCTTCGCTGAGCGCCAGCCGCTGGGCTTTCTCCGCAGCAACAGCACGACGGCGGCAGCCCATGGAGGCAGCAAGGGCGGCGTCGGCGGCAAGGGCTACGCCGTGGCCCCAGGGCCCGCATTCTTTACCGAGCACGGCGACGCCATCTTCATCAAGATCGGGCAGAAGATGCAAGAGCTGCAGACGGCCATGCACGCGGCGCGCGCGCTGCGCGTCTCGCAGCTCGGAATGGCATCGCAGCTCCAGGTCGAGGAGCTCGAGACTGAAGCCGAGCTCGACCTCGCGCGCAAGGCAGCCGAGCTCGAGGCGTCGCAGGCTAAGCCGGCCGCAACACGCACCTATTCGGCACTCGTCAAGAGTGTGGCGCGGCTTGAGGAGCGCGCGCTCAAGCTGCAAGAGGACCGGGCCAACTTCAAAACCGAAGCGCGCCGCGCCCTCGAGGCGCTTGAGGCGACGCGCGTGGCGTCGCACGCGGCGCTCAAGGCGGAAGTGACCAGCATCTTTCGCGCCTTCGAGGCTGAGATGGAGGACGTCAACGCCAAGATGATGAAGAATCTCAAGAAGATGGAGCAAAGAATCGCGGGGTTCGCGCGCCCTATGGACGCGACCGGCCCGCTTGGCCGCTCCGTGGATGAGTACGACGATTGAAAACGCCCTCAGACACGCCCAAGACCAACGAAAAGACAGATGCGCAGGCAAAGCCCGCGAGTGACGCACACGCAGCGCGTGCGCATGGCGTGAGAGACCAGTGAATCGCACACGAGCGTGAGGGGAGCGGCAGGCACGGGCGAACACTTGAGCGTACGTGATCACGTGCCGGATCGGTCGATAGCGGCCACCGCATCTGCGGCCGAGGGCGAGCGAGGAGACGAGGGTGAGGGAGACCTGACCATGGCTGGCACGAACCGCAAGATAGGGCTTGGGCGGTTTGTCTTGCTGTCATGTTCGGCTTCGGTGGAGGGAAATGTCGAGCCGGGCTGTGAAGAATCTCAACAGCCTAGTGGGGACTGCGGCGTGGTGAAGTGAAAAAGCCGGGGTTCTCTGCGAGGCGTTGTCGTAAGCTACGCTGCTCGTGGCTCCACGCCCGGCCGGAGCCGCGAGTCGGCCTGAAAAAACTTCGTGACACTGTGAACGTTCACGCCGCCAGGTTTTCGCTCTCGCGCGCGCGCCCAAAACAGGTTGAGGGGCTTCCTGTCAGGCAACACGACGCGTGCGCAAGCGTCGCATCGTCGTCCGAAGATGGCTTCGACGCTCGCGCGGCTCGTCGAGTTTCGTGAGAAGCTCACGTCGCTGTCGCCGGCCTCGGGCTCGGCGATGCCATTCCGCGTGGTGCACTCTTCGGGCGGCGCGGCCGGCATCAAGTCGGTCACAAGTGAGGGCATGGGGTATGGGCTGCTCATCGCTGGCGTCGCGGTCGCCACGCAGCCGGAGGCGTCTGCCAGCTGGCGCGCCGCGCTCACCCTTGGCGAGGAGCTCTTCGCCGGCTGGCGCCGTATGTGCGAGATGTCCAAGGGCGGTTGCCAGGAGGACCCACACCTTTGGTGCGGCGGCCTCCTGAAGCGCGACGGCGTGAATTCGAAGGGCTTCACGGCGTGCCTGCCGTCGTGGCTCTTCGATGTCGGGGTCCGCACACAGGCTGCGACCGGCTCGGCCACCGACGGCGACGAGGACGCATTGCTTGGGCTTGTGCTGCTGACGGAGGCGACGAACGCGCAGCTGTGGGCACAGCACGAGCAGACGCTTAGCTGGACGTACGAGTCGCTGCGCGCGTTTCTCACCCACGGTGTCTCTTCGAACACTGACAGCGCCGGGCGGCGCGTCCCCAAGCTTGGCTCGTGCTGGGGGGGCTTTGATTGCAACAACCCGTCGTACGCAGCGCCCGGCCACTACCGTGCCTTTCGCGCCTTCATGGTGCGCCATGGGTCGGCGCTCGGGATTCCCCCGGAGGAGACCCTCGCGACGACGCGGGGCTGGGACGCGCTCATCGCGGGCTCGTACGCGCTGCTCGACGACGCGCAGTGCGAGAGCAGCGGTCTCGTTCCGAACTGGTGGCAGCCCGCAGGCCCCGAGCGCTGAGGACCTCTGATTGACTCTGATGGCCACTCATTACGATTGAGTGCGTCCCTCATCAGGTGGCAGCCCGCAGGCCCCGAGCGACCCCGAGGCCTCCCTGGGTGCAACGCTTCTGGAACGGCGGCAGACGAATTTGGTGCCGAGGCGGCGCGCGCTACGTGGCGTGTGGTGCTCGACGCCCTATGGTCGTCAAGCCCCGATGCGAGCCGCTTTGCCGCCCGCGTGACACGCCAGCTCACCGCGCGCTTTGACCAGAGCGCACCGGGCCACACGGGCTTTCAGAATCTGGAGATCGACCCGAGCTGCACGGCGGTGACGAGCGTGCACTCGGACTGGTACTGGAACGCTTTCATCTTCGGGCCGCTCTCGACGGCGCTCGTGCTCCCGCTGCCCGCCGGCGCCGGCGCCACGCCCGTCGAGCATCGCGAGCAGCAGCAGCACGAGCGTCGACAGCAGCAGGCGCTTGATACGCTCGCGGAGCGTGCCGCTTCAATGGCGATCTCGTCGTACTTTTCGGGAGCGTGGATCACGATCACGACGCTGACGCTCAACGGCGACCTCGCGCGCGCGTGTGCGCGCCTCTTTGCGGGCGACCGCGGCGCGTGCCCCGCCGAGCGACGCCTGATGCCGACCGGCTGGGCCAAGCGCAAGGACACCAATCCTTTCAAGCGAGCCAGTGCCAGACGGATGCTCAATGAGACAGCGGTGTACCAAGGAAGGTAAAAGGAGCCACCGTTTTCGGTTCATGGTGGTACCGGTACGTGTGAGTGAAGTGGTTGTTGAGTTCATGAGTTACACAGGCCGGCTGCGTGTTGTGTTAACGTTCACAGCTCCCAAACTGCATCATCTTCCTACTAGACCCCAGCGCAAATGTCGCAACCTATCATTCCTCACGTCTGCGATCACTTTCTTCAGGGGCGCTGCCGCAACGGCGTCAACTGCCGATACAGCCACATCGTGCAGGCTGGGCCGCCGCACCCTGCCGACCCGCGCCGCCCACTGCCGCCTCCGCCGACCATGGCGCCGTTCAATATGGGTCCGATGGGCATCGCACTGCCACCAGTGGTCGGCCCACTGCCACTGCCTCCACTGCCGCCCGGACCGCCGCCAGCGTCAGCACGGGTGCAGCCGTTGCCGCCGCCAACTGCGATGCCGACTCAGCTCGATGCGCGGCCGCCGTGTATGTTCTTTGCCAAAGGAAACTGCCGCGATGGCGACAAATGCCGGTTCAGCCATGTTCTTGTGGCGCCGCCGCCGCCGAATGTCGGCCGTCAACCGTCCTCGGGCGAATCGCCACCGCCGCCACCACCAGGGTCGTCGCTTCTGCAGCCGCCTTCTGTGCCGCCGCCGGCAGTTGCGCCCGCTGCCGCTCCGCCAGCTGACTCTCGCCCGCTGTGCACCTTTTTCGCCAAGGGCAACTGCCGCGACGGGGCCGGCTGCCGCTTCAGGCACACCATCGGGCCGACAAGTGCTGTGCGCGCCGCGCCGCCGCCGACCGTAGTCACCCTGTCGCCGGACCTACCGGTAGTGTCCATCGACGTCGAGTGCGTAGCGACTGGAGTGCAGCACCATGACCGTTCCGTGGCGCAGATCTCTCTTATCGACTCGAGTTGCATGCCCCGTCTCAACCTGTACGTGCGGCCGGAGCGGCCGGTCGCGTCGTACCTGACGCCCCTCACCGGCGTCACAGCTGAGCTCCTCGCGGCGCAAGGTGTGCCACTGAGCCTGGCGATGGCGACGCTGCGCGCGGCGCTTCCGAGGAATGCGGTGCTCGTCGGCCAAAACATCGCCAAGGACGTCGAGTGGCTCGGGCTTGTTGAGGGCGTCGACTTTGGGCAGATGGTCGACCTCGCCGCCCTCCTGCGCTGCTGGAATCCCAATTTTGGCTCGTACACGTATGCGGCGCAGGACCACTACGCGAGCGTGTGGCTGGGGGTCCAACGCACCGAAGCCGACGCGCACGATGCCGTCGCCGATGCGGTCATCTCGATGCGCCTCTTCCACGCATACACGGCCATCCAGCACGACGCCACCGCGGTGGCTGCCATGGCCGAGCGCGTGCTCGCGACGACGCCCAAGCCCTCCTTTGCAAAGCTCCACCCCGAGTTTGAGGGGTGCTGCATGGGCAACCGGCAGACGTGCAAGTGCGGCGCTCCGTTTTTCTCGTGAGAGCCGAGCGCTGCCAGGGGCGGAGGTGGCACCCGCGAGCGCCGTGGTGGGGGCGCCTTCGAGCGCCGTGACGGGCGCATCATCGAGCGCCGTGGCGACGTACCCACGAGCGCCGTAGAGGGCGTGCACTCGGGGGAGGTGCGGAGTTTCGCGTTCACGGCAAAAGGACAGTAAAGTTCCCGAGTTCATGGCGGAGTGAGCGCGGGAACCGCGACGAAACTGACTGAAAGTTGTAAGTTCACGATCGTCGCCGACCAGCGTTGCGTCCCTAGCAAGCCAACGGCAAATTCCTTCTCCACATCGTCGCGGAATGGCTGACGACCTCTCGGCTTGGCTCTCGGATATCGCGACCAAGGACCAGTACCTGCGCTCGGCCGGAGCCGCGGTGGCCGTCGACTCGTCGGTGCTGCCACCCGTGCGTGGCGAGAAGGCTTTTCCTCCCGCCAAGAAGCCTCAGGCAGCACCTACCAAGGCTGCTGCGCCTCCGCCCAAGCCGGCGGCGCCTCCACCCAAGCCCAAGGACGAGGCAGCCATCTGGGACGCGGATGAGCTCACTCCTGTACCGGGCGCCCCGTCGGCTCCTCCGGTGGCGCCGTCCAATGCTGCCGCTCCTGCCACCGCTCCCAGCAACAAGTACACTGCCAACAAGAGTGACACAAAGCCGCGACACATGCACGTTGAGTCAGGACGCGAGTACTTCAACAGGTGGGACGCGTTCGATGTCGAAGGCGAGGTCGCCAAGCTCGAGGAAACCCCCGCCAAAGACGCGCAGGACGAGGCCGACATGCCCGCCGCCGACGGCCTGCCACCCGACCTGACGGCGGCAATGCTGGCCAAGATGCCAGCGGTCGAGGTGGAGCGGCGTGCGGTCAACGAGAAGAACAAGGGCAACGAGGCGTACAAGGCCAACGAGTACCGCACCGCCATCTCGCACTACACCTACTCGCTGCGCCTGCAGCAAAACAACGCTGTCGTGTACGCGAATCGCGGCATGTGCTACCTGAAGCTGAAGAACTACCGGCAGTGCCTCGCCGACTGCACGGCGGCGATCCAGATCGACGACAGCTACACGAAGGCGTACTTGCGCCGCGGCATCGCGCACCGGCGCCTCTCACAGTCGTCTCAGGCCCTCAAGGACCTCGACATCGTGCTGCACCGCGAGCCACACAATTCGGAGGCGACGGAGCACCGGCGATGCGCACTCATCGAGTTGGAGAAGGCGGAGCGCGAGCGCAAGGAGGCGGAGGAGAAGGCGCCCAAGACGATCGCGGGTCGTTCCGCCTCGGGCAAGAAGTCCTCCGTCGTCATCGAGGAGGTCGACGGCGACGAGGACGATGAGGAGGAGGTACCGATCAAAAAGGCGAGCTCCAAGTCAGCTCCCAAGGTCGCAGAGGATCCGGCGGCAGCGGCGGTGCGTCGGCTTCAGGAAGAGGAGCGGGCCAAGGATGCGCGCGAGCGCGCGCGTGCCGAGCAGGCGGAGCGCATCGGGCGCGAGCGCACCGGTCCCGCCGTGGACCCTCAGGCGAAGGAGGAGAGCGATGCACTCCTTGAGTCCCTTCAGATGATGAACATGGGCAGTGCGTTCTCGCAGGAGGTGAAGCCGAAGGCGCCCGAGAAGAAGCCGGAGGTGCCGCCCAAGCAGCCCGACAAGAAGGAGGCGCCGCCCGCCAAGCCGATGCGCCGCCTTGCGATCGAGGAGGACGAAGATGAGGACGAGGACGAGGAGGAGGTGCCGATCAAGCGCATGCCGAACGTCATCGACGGATTCGACCCGGCCAAAGCGTTTGGTGGCGCCAAGCCCGGTTGGGTCTTCAAGATGGGTGGGCACGGCCTTGGCTACTATCGGGAGGCCGCAGCCGCTCCGGCTGCCGCTGCCCCGGCCGCCGCCGCCGCACCCGCCGCCGCACCCGCGCCGGCTCCGACGATGAAGAAGCTCGCGATTATCGAGGACGATGACGAGGAGGAGGCGGCAAAGGCTCCGGCCCCGGCTGCCGCCAAGGGTGGCATGCGAAAGATGGCCATCGTCGAGGACGACGATGAGGAGGAGGAGGAGGCAAAGGCTCCAGCCCCGGCTGCCGCCAAGGGTGGCATGCGAAAGATGGCCATCGTCGAGGACGACGATGAGGAGGAGGAGGCGGCAAAGGCTCCGGCCCCGGCTGCCGCCAAGGGCGGCATGCGAAAGATGGCCATCGTCGAGGACGACGATGAGGAGGAGGAGGCGGCAAAGGCGCCGGCGCCGGCTGCCGCCAAGGGCGGCATGCGTAAGATGGCCATCGTCGAGGACGACGATGAGGAGGAGGAGGCGGCAAAGGCGCCGGCCCCGGCTGCCGCCAAGGGCGGCATGCGAAAGATGGCCATCGTCGAGGACGACGATGAGGAGGCGCCGGAAGCGTCCAAGCCCGCCGCGCCCACCGGCGGCATGCGAAAGATGGCCATCGTCGAGGACGATGAGGAGGAGGAGGCGGAGGCGGAGGAGGTGCCCCTGAGTGAGGAGGCGGCGGCGGCGCTCTCCCGTGCGGATGCTCTACGTGAGGAGGGCAACACGCTGTTCAAGAGCGGCCAGTACGATCAGGCCATCGAGCTTTACTCACAGGCTCTTGGCACCATCGAGGGTGAGTCGACGGCGGAGGTGGAGCTTGCGGCCAAGTGCCTCAACAACCGGGCGGCATGCGCGTGCCAGCTACAGCGCTACCGCGCCGCAGTGGACGACTGCACGAAGGTGCTCGCGCGTGCCCCGCGTGAGGCTAAGGCTCTGATGCGGCGCGGCTTTGCATACGAGTCGCTGGAGAAGTATGACGAGGCGCTCGCCGACATGCGGCTCGTGCAGAGCATCGAGGCATCGGCACAGGCGAGCGCCGCATGCATTCGTCTCGAACGGTTCGCGCGCCAGAAGGCGGCGCTCTCGGCGGCTGATGCCGCTGCGGCCGAGAAGAACCCGGCGGCCAAGGCCAAGGCGGCGGCCGACAAGGCGGCGGTCGAGGCTAAGGCGGCGGCCGACAAGGCGGCGGCCGAGGCTAAGGCGGCGGCCGAGGCTAAGGCGGCGGCCGACAGGGCGGCGGCCGACAAGATCGCAGCCGAGGCTAAGGCGGCGGCCGAGGCCAAAGCGGCGGCCGACAAGGCGGCAGCTGCACAGAAGAAGGCTCCTGCTGCGGCCGCCGCCTCGGCACCCACGCCCCCTCCGCCCGCGGTTGACGCGGAGGCCGCGGCCAAGGCGCTCGCAGCCAAGGAACGCGGTACCGCAGCCCTCAAAAAGGGCGAGTTTCGGGCGGCCGCCGAGGCGTACCGAGATGCTTCGAAGTTCGCGCCGTCAGATCACACGCACTATTCGAACCTCGCCCTGGCGCTGCTCAAGTATGGCCAGCCGCAGCATGCGGCGACCGCCGCGCGCCGGTGCATCGAGCTGGAGCCCAAATTCCTCAAGGGCCACTTCCGACTC
Organism: Chrysochromulina parva; assembly: GCA_002887195.1. Taxonomy (NCBI): domain Eukaryota; phylum Haptophyta; order Prymnesiales; family Chrysochromulinaceae; genus Chrysochromulina; species Chrysochromulina parva. The sequence continues at coordinate 13,652 of PJAB01001164.1, forward strand.
GGCCAGGCGCTGCGGGCGAGCGGCGAGGTGCCAGCGGCGGTGGAGGCGCTGCAGGAGGCGCTGCGTCTTGCGCAGGCCGAAGGCGCCAAGGAGGCTTCCGAGGTAGCTAAAGAGCTGAGCGCATGCAAAGAGGAGGCGGCCAAGGCGGCAGCATCCAAGCCCACAGGGGCCAAGCCCACGGCGGCGGGCGGTGGGCCACATGGCATCTCGATCGTGCCCAACGCGGCCGATGATGATGTCGAGGAGATCTCGACCTCGCCGACGCGCGGCAAGCCGGGCACGATGAAGGTCATCAAGCCCGCGACCCTGAGCAGCTCGGCAGAGATCGAGCGTAAGGCAGCCGAAGTGGCAAAGCGCGCGGCCGAGATCGCCAAAGGTGCGCCCGGCAAGGGCAGCAGCCTCGCCGGCGCCAAGGCGAGCCTGTCTGCCTTCGAGCGCGAGTTCCAAGGGCTGTGGAAGCAGGGCAAGGGCGCCGCGAGCACACCCGCGAGCGTGCTGTGCGACCTGCTCAGCCAGCTGCCCGCGACGGCTGCCGAGATGAGCCGCTTCATTGGCGAAGGGCTGAGCGAGGACTTACTCAGCGGGCTGGTGCTCGCGACAGCGCAGGCTGCCGAGCCGCCCGTGACGGCGGCTGCGCGCCTGTGCGCGCTCACGGCAGTGCGACGCTTCGACATGTGCTGGATGTTTGTGGGCAAGCAGGAGAAGGCGGCAGCGACGGCCGTGCTTGCCTCGGCCAGCGGAGGTGAGCTCGCCGACGAGGTGGCGGCTGCCGCCAAGAGATATGGCGTGCAGCTCGCGTGAGCGAGATACGGCGCGTAGGCTAGGGAGGGCGCGTCCTCCTTGCAAGAGCGTGCAAGGGCGTAACAGCTGGATGTGACGCATGCTCGTCCGTGGAGGACTGGAGGTGGTGAACGATGGTCGATGCCAGGTCGCAGATGGTGCGGTGGCTGGCGGCTTTAGGAGCGACGGTGAGACAGACATTCGCCCTCAGGCGTGTGTGCGTCGGCCCGGTGACTTTGGTCGGTCGATTTTAAAACAAGCTTGCATGTCCGTTGAGTACTGCGCGAACGAGAAGTTGCGAAAGGTAGCTTTCGCCTTTCCTCCTCAGCGCGCCCCCCGCGGCGGCCCTCCTTCCGGCGCGACACTTTCTGCGGGCACTGGGGCGGGTGCGAAGTGGAGTTCATCATCATGCGGCCGGACGACGTGCCGCATCCGGCGCGGTGCCGACGGAGCTCACGCGCCGCGGCTGAATGTGAAGGCCGCCGACATTTCGACGGAGCCTGCGCGGCCGTGCTGGCCGTCCTCGCCGGGCAGGCTCGCCGCGTAGTCGGGCAGGACGACGTCGCGGAAGAAGTCGTGGATCGCGGCCTTGCCGCCCGCGGCAACGACCGCCGGGACGAGCGTAAGCGGCAAGAGAACGAGGAGCGGGCCGCCCAAGTGCTCGGTAACACACTTGTCGAAGAAGCGCGCAGCCTCGGCCGCGCGTGGCGCGACGAGCATCATCATGGGCATGTGCTCGTAGGCGGTGCACGCGCACACCTGCGCGGGGAGGACGGCGTGGCCGCCGAGCGCGTCCTCGCGCAGCGTCGTGAGCATCGAGCAGAGCACCTCGATGGTCGACTGGCCGTCGGGGTGCGGGTTGTAGTGGTCGGCCGTGGACACGTTGAGCACGAGGATCTCGCTGCCCTGCGCCGCGGCGTGGCCCACCGAGTACATGAAGCAGAGCTCGTTGTTCGGGTCCAGGACGCAATTCACGCGGACCGTGCCGCAGGGCGGGACGTCATTGTTGACCATTTTCGTGAGAGCTGCGCGGGAATCGCGGCGGGAGCGGCGCGAAGACGGCGCGAATGTAGAGTTTACTTACCAGTTACTCGCATGCAAAGGGACACACGCTTTGAAACTGCCTTCCATTATATTTTCGCGTCGCGGTGAATGGCGACCTCGTCCTCGTCGACCGTCAAGGCGTACCCCTACCCGCCCAAGATCTGCTGCCTCGGCGCCGGCTACGTCGGTGGCCCAACCATGGCCGTGATGGCCAAGATGTGCCCCGACATCAAGGTGACCGTGACAGACCTCAATGAGCGACGAATCGCCGCATGGAATTCAAGCTCTCTGCCCATCTATGAGCCGGGCCTGCAGGAAGTCGTGGAGGAAGCCCGTGGTCGCAATCTCTTCTTCTCGACCGACATCGATGCCGCCATCCAAGAGTGCACCATTATCTTCGTCTCCGTCGCCACGCCGACCAAGACCTCAGGCATCGGCGCTGGCGAGGCAGCCGACCTCACGTACTGGGAGCTCGCCGCGCGTCGTATCGCGGCCGTGTGCAACGCGAGCTCCAATATGTCGCCCAAGATCATCGTCGAGAAGTCGACCGTGCCCGTCAGGACCGCGGACGCCATGGCGGCGGTGATGGCGGCGAGTTGCAAGGGCACCGACTTCCAGGTGCTCTCGAACCCCGAGTTCCTCGCCGAGGGGACGGCGATCGATGACTTGTTCAAGCCGGACCGCGTGCTCGTTGGCGGGCCAGTGACACCGCAGGGCCACGCTGCCGTCCAGTACCTCGCTGACGTCTACCGCCGGTGGGTGCCGACGGAGCAGGTGCTCACGACCAACCTGTGGTCCGCGGAGCTCACGAAGCTGACGGCGAATGCGTTCCTAGCGCAGCGCATCTCGTCGATCAACTCGATCTCGGCGCTGTGCGAGGCGACCGGCGCCAATGTCTCCGAGGTCGCGTACGCCATCGGCGTCGACACCCGCATCGGACCCAAGTTCCTCAAGGCGTCGGTCGGCTTCGGTGGCTCGTGCTTCCAGAAGGACATCCTCAACCTCGTGTACCTGTGCCGCCAGTTCGGCCTGCCCGAGGTGGCCGAATACTGGCATCAGGTGATCGCGATGAACGACTGGCAGAAGAAGCGCTTCGCCACCAACATCGTCTCGTCCATGTTCAACACCATCTCGGGCAAGAAGATTGCCATATTTGGATTTGCCTTCAAGAAGGACACGGGCGACACGCGTGAGACGCCCGCCATTGACGTGTGCAAGATGCTCTTCGCCGAGAAGGCCAACCTCGCGATCTACGACCCCAAGGTCGCGCGCGAG